>JACMIJ010001663.1:0-11718 GCA_014805365.1 Koerneria luziae
TGCTAAATCCTTCGTTACACATCCGGCATCTATTGCCGAGGAAGGCTTAAGAACTCGAGGGAATGGAATATATATATCAGTGACATATAGTATGAACAACCTCTTCGGATAACCACCAGAGGCCAATCATATTATATGTTAGTGCATACGTCTAAACCTAGACATCATATACCTTAAAGAAGGAGCCAACTCATAATTTTGTGTGTACTGCTTGTGCTATGTCCCTAATTTTGCCTATGTCCACTACTTTCGGACTATAAAAGTTGTGTCCCAAAAAGGCTGGAAAGGAAAGCTGGAAAAGGAAAGGAAAGGAAAGCTGGAAAAACTACCTCTCAATTAATATGCATATTGACTGCTTGTACTGATTTTTGGTACCAAGCTAATCAGAATAACATTACTGGCTAAAATGAGTGCGAGAAAACAGTTTTCGATCAGAATTTAGCTCTCTACGTTTCTTTGCGTGTGCAGAACATACTGTAAGGCACTATGCCCGAATTCCTCGCCATCGCTTATATACAATGCAATTGTAAAAAAATGTAATATGAGTAATAATATCGTGCAGTGATGTTCTAAGGGACCACAACGAACAATTGGTACAATAATATTTGGGGGTTAGAAAATGAGTTGGATCCTTCTTTAAACAAGACAGCAACCTCGGTGATATTCGCGAGATATGAGTTCTGAACTTTTCTTTTTCGATTTTTTTTCGATTTTTTTGAGCACTTTTTTGTTTGTTTTTTGAGTCGAAAAATTTTTTGAGGCAGAATTATTTTTTTGTCCCAGCCCTGGAACCAAGTTTCGATGTCGACTCTTCCCTTCCCCCAAATGGGGCTGGCTCGAGAAAATCGAGTGTTTTCCGCAATGAGACTAGTATATATTGTGCAGACAATACCCAATTGTGTCTAGCAATGCACAAACTCTTCAGCACTCAAGAGTGTTAAAAACTTTGAGGCTTGCTCTTCTTTGAGTGCAAATGTCAAGCTGTTGCTAAGCAGTCAAAACTTATTGTTATGACATTCACACATTACTCGGGGCTAACGAAAATGCAAAATAAACTGTTCCTATGGCAACAACTTTTTGCTTATCGAACAATGCATCGGAAGCTTACATTAAGGAGATTACCTTTTTAACACTTACTTGCCATGTACTGGCTTAACATAGTGGTTTAAAATAACCAGTTAGAGAAATTTCGAGGGTTCGAACTCCGGATGCAACAAACAAAAATTGCTGTTTTGGTAGACAATTATTCAAACTTACAAAAGATGGTACTGGTGCATAAATGGACTGGTACTTTTCAGAAATCTTAGTCATCATATGATTCGTAAAAAAATTTGTTCCGTAAGGTGGAACAATTTTCCGAAATTTTTGATTACAATGTAGATAATGTGTAGTAATGTTATGCTATCTGACGTGCTGAATTCAATGCAAAAACCGTTTTCAATTATCTTCAAAAACCCGACGCATGCCCATTTTACTGAAAAACGGACCTAAAAATGTGCAAAAAAGTATATGTAAAGTATAGCTTATAACTTTCTTGTATATTGACGAATCCTAAAGCGGCAAAAAGCATGTGATAGAACATCGTCTTCGCTTTCAGAGGTCATCACAAGAACTAAAAAACATAAAAATTCGTACACAGCAGACGGTTTCTTTGAGACAAACTTTTTTTAAACATCGTCTATTACTCGAAAAAAAATATGACCTGCAAAGAGTCTATGCTTTGGGATTAAAGAACAAGCGATTTGACATTCACAAAAGTATTCCGGTTGGATAACTCGGTTACTTGCGCTCTCTGTAGCAATGCAAATCACAAAAACATCGTTATTTTGTAACTTTAAAGTTTTTTAATGTATGAGTCTTTCCTTATTGAAACTTCTAATCATATTAAAAATATTATTATTCAGGGATAGTTCTAACGCCTGACAGCAAAACATAAAGAATTTTTGCGCCGACGCACGCCGACGCACCACAGAAAAAAAAGCTTTTTTTTATAAAAAAGCGCATTTTCAACACTCTGGAGTGTTTACGACACTCCGTTTCTCAATAGAATTACGAAAAACTCAGCACTGAAGAAAATGAGTGCTCTATGCGCTCAAGCACTAATAAAAGTCGTTTGAGGCTTCTTTTCGAGCACGAATGAGACCGCAGACAGTCTTCTTTCTACATATGAGAAGATCTTACCCATTCGGCTTTCATGAGTTCTCTGAAAAAGATCAATTGTTTCTGTGAACATATGCTTTTTCAATCATTTTTGGATGCCGAAGATCGTGTGTTTATCCAAAAAATTGCTTATGTGTCTTCCCTCAACACAAAAGTGGCGGATCAAGAAAGCAATTGTTATGAACAGGGCTTTTCGGTTTAATTTTTTCCCGCAAAACGAAACTTTTAGACCAAAAAGCTGTCTCAATTATTTTTCGGTTTTTGAATTTCGAAAAAAATTTTTTTCGAACAGTTCTGGTTATGAATACATTTTGCGCCAATGAACTGACGGTTTCCGGCCTCCTTTGAAGGGATGTTCAGGTGGAAATGCATGTTGCTTTTATAAATTAGTAAACCTAATTGTAACATAGAAAATAAGCATTGCTTTGCGTACGAAACCCCGATGAAGACGCATACTGTAGCAAAATAGGGCATTATGCACCAGCGTGGTCCTGCCGCGATTAACGTTTGTGCACGCTCAGGTGTACTATAACCCTCGGTAAAAATCTAAGTAATACTTAAGGCGGGTGTGTCATCATCCATGTTGTGGTGAAGTTGGAAGGTGGGAGACTGGTTAGTTGTTCGGTTTCATACTTATGTTTTGATATACGTTAACTAATCTGAAATAGACAGTAAGCTGAGGGCTGCGGGTTCGAACCCCGAAAGGAACAAACATTTTTGCAAATTTCGGTAACTGTTAGAATGGGATGGCGATTGCATGAAATGACTAAGAATGATTACTTTTTAGGATCTTTTGTTCGCATAGTAATCATGCGGTACATGATGGTCACGAATTTGATCCCACATAGCGGCGATTGTTTTTGCAATTCAAAAAAAATTGTTCTCATTATCGCAGAGCTATAAGATGACAAATATTGAAACTTAAAGTTTGAAAACTTAAGAAGTAGTGAAATTCCTGTAAAAATAGGCTGCGCAAGGAAAAGTTTGTTTTGTTTAAAAAAACGTTTTCTCAAAACACATTAACGGTACAGAAGGAAGAAAAGAAAAAAAATACTTATTGTTAACGCAAGAAAAGGACAGAAATATCAGAAAGCCAAAAATCCTCAACGCAAAAAGGCATAAAATACACAATACTCGAGCATCCCTAGAAAATGTTTTTATTTTGAAAACAAATCGCGCCTTTTCTAATGCCATTATTTTTTTGTCTGAGTATTGTTTTTTTTCTGTTTCATATAAAGGTTTAACAGAATGCACCCAAAACCAGCCGTATCATTCCTATTACACATCATGCTGAAAAAAACGATAACTTTTGCCTTTTTCAAATTTTATATTATTTTTTAAATGCGAGTGAAGCGTTTGTTTTCATTAGCAAATTATACCGGTTGAAACAACGTACGGTGAATGGGTCGCATTAGTAGAGAAATCTCAAGTTCTAAACTTGGTATGTCAAAGTAAGGCGCAATTTGTTTTCGAAATAAAAACATTTTCTATTGATGCTCGAGTATTGTGTATTTCATTCCTTTTTTGCGTTGAGGGTTTTTGGCTCTCTGGTATTTCAGTCCTTTTCTTGCGCTGACAATAAGTTTTTTTCTTTTCTTCGTTCTTTTCTTTTCTTCCTTCTGTACTTTTGCGCATCCCATTTTTACATGAATTTATTCATGTTTCACGGCAAACATACGGGCTATTCGGACAAAAAGTGCATTCACTCCTTCTTTAATTTTCCCTAGCTCTTAGAAATAATTTTCCTTTATGTTTGTTATCTTCTCGCACGAATGGCGGTGTGTTCATTATGCGGACGTACAAAAGAACACTACCCGAATCTGTGGAGAACGAGTCGTACATCATCGTTGAAGGGAGCTCCCTGCAACGATGGCAGTCATTTTCTTTGACATAGCAGGGTGGAAAAATGGAGTCTTGGAATGCAAATTCCAAACCGGTGATTCGAATCTGTGTGCTCTATCCCCGACTAGAGAAACTGTTTATAGTACAAGAGTGCACGTAAGATCCAGAGATGCCGGGGATCAAACCCTGGTCTGATCCGTAGCATAAGGTACCTCCTGCCACTACACAACAACGATCCTTGACGAGGGCCTGCATAGCATGCGTAATTTGACTGCACATCGATTCAAAAATCAAGAACGTTATGGAAAGAATATAGACTTTTGTCAGGAATGTATTATATGTCAGGAATCTAACTTCCTCATCGATTATTCCACAGACTATTGTATTGCAGCAAGAAATAATCGCCAAGCAGTCTGGCACGTATGGTAAAAGCGGTATTTCATTTTATGCTAATTTCTTTGTTCAAGCTATTGTTAACCGCGCTGAACAATGAGATTTCTATTGCCGCTTAGCAAAGGAAGCTGTATCACGTGCTGGGCCACCAAAGGAGAACAAATGCTATAGGCAAGCGGTTGTTACCAAATTGCCACCCACCACCCCTGAAGATGATGTCGTGTTGATCCAAGACCTATCAGGCATCCAGGATTCGTCGTTCCGCCGTCGAAAGACAATACCACCGCTCCATTTCTCGCTGTCGCGTTCGAATCAAAGGAAAAGAAACACGTAGCAATGAAACAATTTCAAGAGCACTGCCCACTACACTGTCGACGAGAACAAGCGGTACCGGGAGGCGTAGATGGGCGCGATCGACAGGGAACGGCAAAGACGGAAAGAGGACATGCACGGTGCGATGCCACAACGTTATGCCCGTAGGAGAGCCAGGGCAATGGGAAGTGAGACAACGAGAACTACAGCCACAGCCACCACAACAAATCCTCCCATTTTTTTCCGAATCGACGACCACCATGCAACTCGACGATAGGCAAAACCACTTATTGATCCTAAGACACTTGATTTTCTTCTCGACGCCATTGATATTGTTCGAAGCAAAACGAATTGTCCAAGGCGCGTAGCAACTGAGAGCGCGTGTCGTAACAATCATGAATTTTGACATGGTTACAAGCATTCTACAAACCAAAATAAGTATTCCATTTTTTTACTCATCAAGTAGAACACAACAATACCAAACTCATATTTTTAGATAACTTAGAAAGGGTAGCACAGTTCGTAATTTGGTCAAACAACGGAAAAACGTGACAATTCGCTTTGCAGCAGTAATGACACCCCTCCGGTTCCAGTGTTTCCTAAGAATTGCCATGACCCCGATGCTCTCAATCCTACTTGGCTGCTACTGAGAAGCATACTAAATAAACATGAGCGTTTTATGTCGCGTTTAGCATAGTTGACTTCGAATGCTTTGCTTCCGGATTAAGGATATACCGCCTCTTACAATATTCATGTCTTTTCAAATACTCAAGTTCCTCACGGACAGATCCGAAGCATCAGGGTAGAAAGCAGGGTAGAAAGCACGAAGTGTGTCAGGTAGCAATATAACAGCGAGCAATATGCATACTGCCAAATGCATCTGAAATCGCCGCAAACATTAGAACATTGGAGCATTGACAGTGACACTGCACAAAAGAAATTTGACAGCCGAAAGAAAACCTGTAACTTTGTTGCTAGAGCCGCAGTAGCATAGGTTGCTACTTGCTGCTTCCCCGTTAGTCATACCTCTTTCCCTAAGCGTGATTGACACTTCCGTAGTAGCTTCTTCAGTGATATGAATGTGAATTGAGTGTTTTATGACGTTTGAAAGACCTAAAGACGGAGAAAATCATCAGAAAATTAAATGTAGCTATATGTATGTTTCCAACATAAGACTATTTGGGCATAGAGTTAAAAAATGAGCTAACTCCTTCTTTAAAGGAGGCCAGAAACCATTGTTTTGTGTTAGCAGAATTGCGTGTATAAGAGACCCGCAACTTCTGTGAGGGGACAACTATGTATATAAGGAAATGGTGCATTTCGTCTCCAAGGATTCACGGTTTCCGGCCTCCTTTAAAGAAGGAGTGAACGCATTTTTTTTTACTATGCCCGAGTATTATGTTTGCTGTGAAACAAGAATAAAGAGGGCATAGTTGCATGCATTTGTTTGCCGAATTCCTGTCTTTCAAACCTCATAAAACACTTAATTGGCATTTAAAACACTAAACAAGCTACAGAAGTGTCAACCACACCTAGGGCAAGCTATGGTTAACGGGGACATAGTACTTTAAAAAGTGAGTTTACACCTTCTTTAAGTTACACCTCGTTTGGCAGCTTAATTTTTATTCCATGGAAAAGGTATGAAAAGATGAAAGAGAGGCAGGCGCGCATTTGAGACCGGATGCGCGTGATTGGCAACCGCAGTGCGCTGTGCGAGAACGCAGCGTTTGTCGCTGCGGACAGCAGCGCTTATCTGCGCTTCGAATGTCGACTCCCTACCACTGTCGATCGGAAAGCAATACAATTTTACTGCAAACATGTTATTGTTACGCTGTTATCGTTTGGGTTGCAAACGCTTTTGTAATGGCATGTTGTTTAATGTTCACAGAGGTACTTTTTTGCAGCAACAACACTATTTTATTGTTGCAAATGTATAATATGGCTCTACGCACATTTCACAACAGCGAATAACAATATGCTCTTTTACTGCTTCGATCTGATGGTTGTCAAAGGGGGCCGGAAACAGTCAGCTTACCGAAGAATTTGCTTATGTGTATTCCCTGAACACAAATGTGGCGGGTCAAAAAAACACTCATTATGAACTCATTTTAAGACCGAATGTCTTTCTTTATATCAGTTGCAGTACTAATATTGTTCTGGAGACATGCGATTTCTAATACATTGTTATGTTGCGTTTCCGTGCTAGCAAGGAAATTACGATTATTTCTTGGGTTTGTAATTGGAAAGTGTTTTGCCCACACAGAACCACATGTCACAGTTGCTGCTTATTTTGACCTTCCAAAATCTATGACTGGAACATGTATTATTGACAACTAACATCATGATGCGCAATAGTGATCCCTTTCACTCGGTGTGAAATTTGCTTATCTTATGGGTATGTAGAGGGATACTCCATCATGCAGGACATGAGCACTTTGGTGTATTGGATGCCTCGTGTACGCTGTATGCCAAAACCAAGGTTCAAGACCTTGTGGCGCTAAAAGCTTTGCAACTTTTAAGCATTTCTCGTAAAAGCTACAGTACTCAGGCATAATGCTGAGTTTGCTTGAAAACCAAAAATCGCGCTCAAGGGGGTATTTTCAGTGCTGCCTTCTGGAGCGCCCAGATGAAAAGTGGCAGTTTTTGCGGGGCTTACTAACCCCGTTTGCCACGGAATCTGCAAAGTGAAATTTACAGTACCCCATCCCTCTAACCTGTCATTAACTAAGGTTCTTTTGTTTCTTGGCTAACACTAACTTGTAAGCGGTTCTCTTGTTTGTTGGCTAACGCTAACTTATAAGTGACTAAGTTTCTCTTGTTTCTGGGTTATTGCGTACTTGTACGTAACAGAATCAAGTGTAAGTACTCTGGAGCCGAATAAATAGCCGACAACGCGTATGAATATTGTATTCGTGATCAACAATCTTTGTTTGCGAAAGATACGCTATGATACACCTGGCGCCCGGTAGCGTCGAAATGACGGCTAGCAGCACCACATGTGCCTTTGTACTAAGTTTTGCTGGCCAAATAATACATGTTCTAGAAACCGCTTGTCGCTAGCTGCCGTAGTTCTGGTTTTTGCATTTTAACTTATATAATGTGAAGTTTGTAACTAATAAGGTTACAAAATTGTAATACTGACATTGGGTCTAAGCTTCCCTGACTACCTGTAACATGTTATCGAAATCCGTTTTGTCTCTAGTTGCTCTGGTTCTGATTTCGTATTTCAGCTTACATACATAATGTAATCTTTGTAAGTAATAAAGTTACAGAATTATAAAGTTGACACTGGGTCTATGCTTCACTGACTAGCGAGCGTTAGGAAACGCCAATAGATGCTACATTCGTTCAATAAAAAAAGTGTTTCATATTCGGCGATGAACCAAGCCGAACGGACGCCCAGGGAGCCAATCGACCTCATATTCGGATTAATTCCATTGCCTTTATTCCGCAATCAGAAGGGTTCTTCGGCGGCCGATAACACTCTTCCATCGGGGAACATCAACGACAGGGCATCTCAGAAACGTTGGGCCAACGTCCTCGGTAAACTCGTCTCGCCATCCAGTCCAGTATCCGGCGTTTCCATTCGGATATTCTGATTCAGCACCGTCGGAAACCTCAGAATTTACAATGTTCAACGAGCTAAACGATGCTTAACAGAAGGAAAGGGCAGATTCAAAACAAAAGAAAAAAAGCTTCGGGGGTGGACATAGGAGACGGGATGTGCCACATTTGAGACCGACGAGTAATTGCGACTTGAGTAAGATTTATAGTAATGAAAATGTCTTAAATATCAAAATTAGTTATTTATATATAGCTATTCTGTAGTAGATCACGCTGCTTGGAAAAGTTACAGGCAATTTTCAGTTATTATTGAAACAAACTGTCAAGGGCGCGTAGCAATTGAGAGCGCGCGTCATATAAATTGTGAATCTCATTATGCTTATAAACATTGGAAAAAACCCAGATCAGTGTTCCATTTTTTTGCCCGTTAAGCGGAACACAACAATACCAAAAATCATATTTTTAGACACCCTAGACAGGGTGGTGGCTCGTCATTTGGTCAAACAACGGAAAAACGTGACAATTCGTTTTTCAGCAGTAATAGTGATTAGTTAATTGTAAGTATTGCTTGTATCTATAATACCTGGCGAGTTTATGTCTGGACATACATATATAGCATAGTCTGTTCGCTCTGTTGCTTTATAATCCATGATGAACTAAACCGGAATAATCGTTTACAGCCGACAGAGATGTTCCTGGACAAAGTGAAGTAGGGACTTGTTTGTGTGAAAGAGGGGCAAAGCACATAAAAGTGTAGGAAATATGAAGAAAAAACTATCATTCCGGTAGCAACAGTAAGAACTATTCGATTATATGATTGTGTTCTCTACGAATATCGAAATGCACTTTTTTTGCGTTTCACCTTGAGCGGCCGGCCGTGGCTGTGCTCTTTCGCTATACTTCACAACCTTCAATCAAATGTGTAATAGTAATTTAACGATGGTTGCATTTCGAGTTTTTGCGCATAGTCACTTGATTTTAGTTTGTTGTTTGCCCACGCTTATTTTCTTAATGTATTACAATTTCAAAACATGTGGAGCTATTGATATCGTCAATTGAAATGAAAAAAAGTTCGGGCAATGAGAGAGAGAGAGAGAGAAACTAGGCGAGAGAAGTTCTTGTCATTGCCACATGTGATGATTCACTGCTGTTCGAATCGATTGTGTTCATACATCGACGTGTTTGTTACCTTTTCTATGTTTCGAAAACGGAGGGTACTGCTAAACGAGGTGCGCATTACACATCCACTTTCTCACAAACGGGGTGCTTTCAGTGTAATGGGGATCCTAAAACACGGCTTTGTTAATAACCTTGCACTTGATGTATGAGCTTATTTTGTCGGCTTTCATTTGGAATTTCTGGAATCTCCTATGCTTTTATCCCTCAAAATCATACGTAAATAATTACAGAAGGAGTGAACGCACTTTTTCACTTGTCCGAATAGCCTTATATTTGCTGTGAAACGCGGTCTATGATTTATTTCAAATGTGCAATGATCAGATGATGAACTTCTTCTTGCCCGCGGCCAAGGAGCTCGGAAGAATTCGTAATTTTATCGAAAACGACCGATTCATCGTCGCCAACCTGGAGTCTAGGATCATCGGTCAACCTGCGGTTTGCTTTTTTAATAAAGTTATTTTTGGCTGCATCTTTTATTGTTATTCACGTAGTCAAGGCAATATTCATTGCATGACCGAATAACCCAACCCGGAAGCGAGGCCATCATCAAAGATGGGTTCCAAAGCCGGAATGTTATTAAAGTTACTGGGTGTTTGATGCAGTTACGGGTTAATAAAGTTAGAAACATGAGTGCACAGTGACTTATACAATGAAAACAAACAATAAATAAACAGTACACATGTGAAGATATTCGAACTTTTATTAGAATACTAGTTGAATTTATGATACAACAGAAAACAGATAAGGGGTGGGATATGCTGTTAGTTAAACACGCACCTGGACTTAGTAAAAGTCACCAAGGCATATTTTGGAGCTTGTTTATGAGCGAGAGGCTGAATAAAAACTTTGCTCCTCCAGTTGAAGCGCTTACTGTTAGTTGCAGTGCTGTCTTCCAGAACAAAACAAAAAAAATTCAGAAAGTTGCTAAAAGCCCTTTCCGCCGAGTTTCTTCCGTGACCCGCTTGGACTACCGTATAACAAAATCAATTCGGCATGCCCTGCAATCTGGCGTTTTTCTGTATTTTTCTCACGTTTTACATGTCTTGTTGTAATAGTTGTCTACATACTATTATGCTTGTCTTACCTCATATTACAAACAAACACGTGCTTACGCAAACTTCGCATGACACGGCATGTCAGCCAGTTAACAATGCGACCTCTTGGACTGTGAAAGCAACGCGAACACAACGTACCACTAATGGAATATTTCGGCTCAAGGGTGTCCAGGCTCATGTAAAGTTGTTGCTGCATAAAAAAAACGTACTTGAAACTCCAAGTCCTCCTGTTCCGCGGTGGACTGGCGAGACTAATTGGACTATTCGCTGTCAGTAATAAAGATATATATGCTTGTCTTTCAGTTTCTGCTTGTTTTCAACAAAATCCGGAACGCCTGGCATCCCCTCCGATCGGTGCCCGGGGACTGCACTGCAAGGGTAATTTCAAATATTTATTTGATTGATGTATATGTTTACCTAAAGAAGGAATGAGTGCACGCTTTACTATGCTTGCTGTAAAACACGAATAAATATGGCATAGCTACGTGTTATTTTCGCCCGTTTTTCGGTCTTTCAAACCTCATAAAACACTCATATGGCTTTTATATTACTAGACAAGCTACGGTAGTGTCAACCACACTCAGGTTGAAGCAATACGAATTGTCCAAGGCGCGTATCAACTGAGTGCGCGCGTCGTATAAATAGTGAATTTTAATGTGCTTATAAGCATCCTACAAACCTAATTCAGTTTTCCAATTTTTTGCTCGTCAAGTGAAATACAACGATACCAAAAGCTTATTTTTAGACAACCTTGAAAGGGTAACACAGTTCGTCATTTGGTCAAACAACGGAAAAACGTGACAATTAATTTTGTAGCAATAACATGCTTACAAGGGAATGTCGCGAACTAAGGTCAACGTTTCGGGAAGGGAGATGTGCGGTTACACAGTGTTTTGAACGGTGATTACGACCATCGACTTTAAAATTGCCAACGTTGCCTCTGGGAGCCACATTTTGGCCTCCAAGGTTGGCGCGGGCATCCAAGTGACAGCACATTCAGTGCTCGAATCCGTAATCACTAACTTATTGTTGCCAGCCGCCGCGGGACATCATGGTGTAGTGGTGTGCGTTATACGTTTGCAAGTGGGAGGTCCGGGGTTCGAATTCTTTTGAACACCATTACTTTTTGCAATCTCGTGCTTTCATTCTCGTGCGTGCGTGGCCGGAGAGCGGGGACATTCTCTGCGCTCTCTCCTGCTCTCCCGGCCACCGT
>JACMIJ010001664.1:0-11718 GCA_014805365.1 Koerneria luziae
GATCGTAGACGATCGTTCCGGTTGTCCAGCGCTTCGCAACGACGTCAAAGGCCGACGTTGACACGCAACCGGTGCCCGTGTAGAAGGCATTCACGAAGAGGTGATTACGGTACGAGGAAATGGACAGTTCATAGCTTCCCGTCAAGTCTTCGCGCTCCGCCAACACGTCCAAGTCGAAAGCGGTTACGAGTGTCAGCTGATCGTCAACGAGACAGTATAGGCTGCTCTTGTAGTAATGCTCATCGGAATTGCAGCAGAGGTAGAACTGATCATCATGCGTAAACGCGCAATAGCACAACGCGTCCGCATCCAACTTGGCTGAACCGACTGCGGAGAACGACTCCTCCGTGCATTCAATAATGGTGTATGTGTTCTCATTGTTGAAGCACAGCAGTCTGGCGGAGTCTTGCGTTACGCAGAACGCGGCGCATCGAAAGCGAAATTCCTCATCAACCGCCAGTGCGACCGTCATCCGCTTCATCTCTACGATAGCGGAGAAGGTTTCGTTGATACGAAGAAACGCCAGAAACTGGCCGCCCGTTTCTTCCCAGCACAGGCAGACGAACGTCTTCCGCGACACGAATCCGAGCAAATCGAACTTTGGTCGCCGCAGCGAGAGCATGCCGGGATTGTACGGCGGCGGCAGTGCGATGGGCGTCATCCAGGTGCGCGTCAAGCGATTGAAGACGAACGCGTAATCGCTGAAGTCGCACGTAAACGCGGCGTACAACAACATTCGTAGGCTCTCCGCAAACGTCCCGATGCCAAGAAATAACTCATCATTCGCGACGAGATCACCACCCATGCGCTTGACTTCGCTTGGAACATCGGCCTCAAAGAGCACCGCGCGATGCATTCCGCAGTTGCCTGAAAACAGTTTATGATGTACAGAAACAGAAATGTAATAGACGTCGAGAAGAATAGAACGTGTATGCAACATAGCACATCCGATGTTGCTAATTTACTGAAAATCTTACAATTAGGGACCTCCCCGGGTCCCTAGGTTCACTGGTGCGCGAGAGAGTAACTCTCTCCCTACCCGGCACAACGTTCAGCCTCTCCTCCCCCAGACACGGCCAGAGTGCCAGAGAAGAAGAGTTTGCACAACACACGCAAGGGGTCTTGAAAGTTGTCGCAATACCGCATTTTAATGACAAATATATTTATTTCAGACGAAGTATTCAAAACATAGCGACAAGTGGCCCGAGCTTATTGTCCGTGCAAGATAATTAGGATCCTCGAAAAAAATAATGCCAAATGGATCAGTACTGTTGGAATATATGACTCCGTTCTGCACTAATATCGGACTGCCGCTGCCATACATACAAATCTCATTGTTATGATTTCCCCGCTAACGTATGCAAATTTTCTTTTCCTGTTCACAAACTTGTGAAGCTACTCTTAGCTATGAAAACGTTGAATACATTGGAAAATTTGAATATATGTATATACTGGCAGTCGGATATTTGTATGGAACGGAATCAAGTATTCCAGTATGTACTAGGACGGACAAGTCAATCACAGAACTTGGGGACTCTCCCCTTTCCAATGGGGATAATGGTCATTTCCCTCAACGATCAGTTCGCTCAGTAACAGTTCCCTCAATTCGTTTTCTTGTGAAGGGATGAATTGTGATTTCTTTGCATGCATCGCATTTTCCAAATGTATCATTATTAAGGTAAAACCGTCTTTTCCCGCATGCCTATCGTATTAGAAACACACCCTTTATATCATTCAGGCATTATAAATATATTTGATTGTTTTGTAAATGAACAAAATACAAGTTATCCCTTTCATGAAAATAATCAATTTTTGAACTGGTGCTGACAATGAGCGAACTGACCATTGAGAAAAAATGGTGTTGAGGGAAGTGAGTTGGTGTGGTGAGGTGGCACGTGTACCCCTCCCCCTTCGTGCCCGGAATGGGCGTGATTTCGTGGGGAGTGGAAAATGGTCAGCCGAGCGGTGCAGTCAAGATATCCAGAGATTATCACCAGTACAGAAAGTGATATCAATAAACAAATATTTACACATAAGTAAAGAAGGTGAAGATGACATCATCGCAATCTTATCTAGATAGTCGAAGACATCCGCTTAGAATGGAATTTTTCATTCCTTCGTAACAGCGTAAACTCTTCCATTACTTATACAAATGCCAGTATGTGCTCATTCGTTTTGCATGTACAAATTGTTACATAGCTATCCGTTTACCTCTGAATAAAACTAACTTATTGTTAGTGCATGAAAACTCTCATAGCTTGCTAACTGATTAAAGGGGGCCGGAATGCACGGCTAACAATAAAAGAGTGTTGTGATTTCACAACAAAAAAGTGTTCCGCATTTTCATTGATTGCCATTTGCAAAGCATTAAAGGTTCAAAAAATATTCTTTTATTCAAAATGTTGCCATCGCGGAAGGCGAGTAGAGTCCAAACGAATTCGAGGTGTTACTGAAGTAGATGAACCTGTATGCATGTAAAAGTATTATAATGTCCTCCGGTTTCAAGGCTTTATAGCCTGCGGGGCGGTAACCGAAGGTCCGGAGTGCCCACCTTTTCTCTAGACCGATTACTTTCTTGTGAAACTATCACTATCATGAATATATGAACGTAAGCTATGCAAATTAGGTATTGTAAACTGGCAGAAGTATCCAACTTGATCAACAACGCGAAATTATTATGATCTTTATTAGCAACATCGTATTCGTGTGAGCGCAAAAGTGCCTTTGTATAAAGGCACACAATAAAATAGCTTTACATTTTCTTATTGTTAACATTGAATGTTATGTTGAAGAAAAACGTAAATGTGTAAACGTATTTTGGAAATAGACCGAAGGAATTCATCTGTAAGCTGCCAAACTCCCGACACTAAACAATCAGCACAAAAAGTTATTCTCAATGATTTCCAAAAGTACACTGCAGGTACTAATGTCCACCAAGACTTTTTACAGTTTGCTGATACACGCGCCGCAACCGCAACGCGTCTACTGTTTAGAACATGGTCATGCCGGCGAATGCGAACCCTACGATCTTAGCAAATGCGGAGGAGAGTGGAACCTTCTTGGGTTCCTGCTCGAAGATCGGTTTGAAGAAGGTCTGCTTCGCGCGTTCGTGCTGTTCGTACTCCTCGAATGTCTTCGAATCCCGCGGACCAATAAGGCAACCGAGTATCCAATGACGGTGGTTCACGATTACCGCTAAAACGATGTCTTACATTTTATCGGTACACGCGACGCACACGCAGTGCATCGAAAATCGATAAATAAGCTTACGCAAGCCGCTGCGCTCGTCCACCTTGTCGCCGAATGTTAGTTGTGTCGGATATGAGGTGAGCACCTTCCACACGTTCACTCTGCTCGTCTCCTTCGCGTAGTCTGCTTTCATTTCTGGAAACGAAAAGGATTTTATACTTACAATTAGTAGAATAGTACTGTATATACCAAGCTCGAAATTGCATCAGATGCTAATTGTAAGTAAATATAATACATACATTTGCATTTAATACGTTTGGCTTATTGTACAACTGTTAGTGCAATACATATGGTCTGATACGTAGGCTGCATGTGCACTAGTCTATTATAATTGTATCAGTGTGGCTCTAAATGTCACCGCAACATACGTTCGTATCGTTTCCTCCACGATTCGGGCATGTATTTGTCGCTTTGTAGGAACTCTTCGACCATGTATTGCCTTACCTAAATAATCAAAGTGTGCAAATACAATTCAAGAAAACCTCTTGTTTGGTCTACTTCCATTGAGGTTGCGAGGGACGTGGCCTCCCTACCAGACTGGTTAGCCCACACTGTCAGGGGTGGACTGACCAGTCAGGGCGGGAGGCCACGCTCCCGCCCCCTCTCAGTGGAAGAAGAGTCGCGTTGCTTTGTTCGTCTCGCTATGCATCAATCTTGCAAATTCGCACAGTGCATATTCTAAGGCACAAGTTATGATTTGGGTGCACATGATTTTTGTGATCATTTTTCGAAGACAATAGGGGAACTTATTGTTAGTCGGATGTTGAAAATTTTTCAATTTGTTTTGCTCTACGAGCGCAGAAAAGTCAGTTTACAGTCCAATACCTTATCGCGTTTCTCGATGGCCTTCATGATGGCCTCGCTGAGTTCGATGCCCTTTTTCTGGAACCACTCGAGCACCTTGCCCATCAGTTTGTCAATCGTTACGATAATCTGTAACCAAATCAACTCTTATTGTTAGGATAACATATTATTTTATTCCTAACAACTAGAAATAAATCAATCTACAACTACTAATAAGTCGCATTTTGACACTGGACAAAATTATGGTGCACCTAGTGCATAATAGGGGAAATTTAGTAAAACTTTAAAGGAATGATACAGTAAGCTCGGTTTTAAGGCCATTTCCCTAACAATAAGATTTGCTGTGAATTGCATTCACAAAATGCGGCGCCGTCCAATATAAAACCGCCTGGATAAGAACCCTAGAACAATGCTTGCTAATTCGATTATGCTTTGTCCGAAGGTTCTCATCCAGGCGATTTTCATCCTTGGCGGCACCCAAAATGCGTCACCACTAACCGAGTCGCTATATTGTAGTTGTCCGGTGAAGAACTTGGCGAGCATTTCGTTCTCCTCCTTCGTCAGACATTCCTCGATCGCGTTCTTCTCACGTGCCATCTCCAGCAGCTGCCGAGCGGCTTCCTTACGCTTCTGGAATGAAACCGAAATGGTGTATCACGATATCAACATGCTGGCCTTGTACCCAATGAATTCTAGAGTTGCACCGAATGCATTGGTTGAATTCCATGATATGCAAGCAATTGTGGGTGCTTTTTGCCTTGCTTTGGAGTATATTACAAAAAACCTGAATAAGGAAGTTTCGAAGAGGACCAATTGTTATTGAGACAATGAAATGGTACAAACAAGTTGATTACTATTATAACAAGCAGAAGAGAAATACTTTCATGCAGACTATATTATTGACACACTGCGCAGTTGCAAAACAGTTGGTGCAGCTGCAAACATACAAGCCCGGTGGGCTCTAACTTACTCCAACCAACCTAAATCTAATACGCTTCCCACGTGTAGATTCTCAAAACACAAAATTGGCAATTGGCTCTATAACAATGAAAAGAAAGGAACTTGAACTCATACAGAGGAACTTGACCGTTCTCCAGATCGATGCATCACAAAAATGCGACCGAGACAAAAAAATGCCCTTACTCCTTTTGTACTATTAGCTCCAGAATTACCACAGATACCCATATGGAGGATCAAAATCTAATAGTACAAAAGGAAAGTACCTTTTGATAGTACCTTTTGTAGCAACATTTGGCAGCAAATCTAATAGGCTTACATATGCTTATTGTTAGTAAAGGCACAACCTGACAGGTTTAGTTTTACTTATTGTTAGACCATATTGGAGGCGGAGACTACCCTCTCCAATGAAAGTAAGCCTGCAAAATTGCATTAGATTATTTTGTGGGCGGGGCCATGCCAGTGCAGTGAAAGTAGACCTTACCGCACGCGTAACTTCTTCGGATTCCGCTGACACATTAACGGCATTCGATGGTGGATGATCGCTTGCTGAAAGTGTATGTAGGAATCGAATAAGCAAAGAACTCTGTACTAGCTTCGATATTAAACGCTGTCAG
Source organism: Koerneria luziae (assembly GCA_014805365.1). NCBI lineage: Eukaryota > Metazoa > Nematoda > Chromadorea > Rhabditida > Neodiplogasteridae > Koerneria > Koerneria luziae. The sequence continues at coordinate 5,628 of JACMIJ010001664.1, forward strand.
TAAGCTTCCCAATGACCTTTTACACTTTATCCTTTGCTGTATAAAACAAACTAAGAACCAAGATCCAACAGGATCATTTCTACTAACAACATACAAGTAAGACGTTGTTCTAATCAGAAACGGGTAAGGATCATTAGTATGTTTTTCCCCAGAAACATACTAATGATAAAACATTGTTTTTTGATGGAAAAGAAGAAACAAATACAACAGTTTTGCATTCTTACCATTAGAATAGCGAATTGTCAAAGGAATCCTTACAATTAGTTTGTCAACGCTTTTAGATTGTAGGAATACTAGTACTTGATAAATAAAATATCTGGAATCGAAAGATCACAAGGAATTGAATTTTTGACCTCTTTCCGCATCACATTTGAAAGTAATGTTCATGAAAACTTGTTTGTTATTGCTCAAGTCTTCAAGATGACCCCGGTTTAGCTCAAAATCTGCTTTCTGCACAGAATGTGATCTTTGACCAGGCCACTCGTAATGCGCACTTGGCACACTGCCAAGGTCATCGATTCCTTCCTATGCATTCTCTTGGAGCACATGGCTCCCTCTGGCACTTCACATTGCTTCGCTCCTCCTGCATTTGGGCGCCATATTTTTGGCGCTAAATGTACGTCCCTCCTCCACTTTGAGCGCCAAAAAGCAGTATAAAAGGAGCAAGTTTTGCCAGTTCAACCAGTATTCGCAAGTATCGTCTCTGGTGGTGATCGTTGTCTTCTACTGGTGTATCGTCGTCTTCTGGATCGTCTTCTCTGGCAGGAGTGGTTCGACTGGGCGGAGCTTCGTTCGGACATGGTGTCAGCGGCGGTTGCTGTGACGGAGCTCTCTACACGTATCGTGTAGCACGAGAGCGTCGGCACGGTGACCAAAGCGACTCGGAGTGTCCGAATGTTTCGCTTCGTCGGTCGTACTGCGGTCTAGGCGCGGTGTTCTACCTTTCCCCGGATCTTCTTCCATTCAGGGGCGGGGCGTGGCTTCCCGTCCTGACTGGTCAGCCCATCCTGACAGGAGGTGGCTGACCAGTCAGGGCCGTAGGCCACGCCCCCGCTTCCTAAATGGAAGAAAACCCCTTTCCCTGTCCTCGACCACTTCCACTTGGCTAACGCTGCGCGTGATAACCAAGTGGATCCTCGCTTTGCTGAGGCTGACCACCTTACCTTGCCGTCTGTTCCTCCTCTCCCCTTCCCCTCCGCATCCCTCGACTTCCCCTACACCTGCTAGTGCTCTCTCGATGTGGAAGTTACAGGGTGGATGATTTTTGTGCTCCACCTTGTTCCTTCTGCGACTGGAGAAGTGCTGGTTGGATTTCACGGGATCCCATGTGGTAGCCCCATCGAATGATGGGCGGCACTTGCTGCCGGTGCTACCGATTGATGCTCTCACTCATCCGTAACGTTTTTTTTGGTTCCCTTCGGGGAGGCGAAACTATGCTCGTTTGAACGCTGGGCGATGCATGTGTATTATAATAATAGTAATAGTCTAATATAGTAATATAATAGTAATAGTAATACTATAGTATAATAATTAATAATAGTATTAATAAGAATATTCTGCTTAGTAGTAATAATAAGAACAATATTTGAGTACTATATTATAGTCCACTAATACTACAGTCATTGGAAAGGTCTTTGGAAAGCTCACTTGAAGCAGAGGAGCTAATCCTTTTGGCTCTTGTAGATAACTGACTAGTAACAGTAGCTAACATGAAGAACTTAGCTAACAAGAAGACAATTACAAGAGTTGTGGTCTTGTAATACCTTACAAGGTAGACGCTAGGGGGATTGGAGATTTATTGTGTAAACTGACTTTGATTGCTGGGAGGCACAGTCGGGCTTGAGCCCTCTTCGAATCCTTCCAGCATTGTTTTGTCCACATCGAGTACATCATGTTCCTCACTGGCTAAAATCATAAGGTACTTTTACGAATCTCGAAACAACCGCGACGCATGCGCGTCGCATGTATCGACGGAGCTTTTCTACGGTATTCTATTTCTTGATGTCACCGAAAATATCCTTACCTGCATCCTGACCGAAGCTTTCGGGACCCTGCAAAGCAAACGTTATTTACACACCTACACTACACTGCTACTTTTACACCACACTAACATTACTTTACACTTCATTACATTTACTTTTACTTTACACTTGTACACACTGTTAATGTCAGCCATTGAAAACGCACCGCTTGATCTTTGCCTGTTGTGAGCTTTTGCTCCTTCCCTTGCATCGCCTGAACGAACAAAGTTTAGACCACTATGTTAATATTTGAGTCCCTTAGTATACAAGGGAAACCGACTGTCTATCATATTTTCCTGCACAAAGCCTAAAACATATTATATAGAACTGGTAACACCAAGTTTTATGTACTTTTATCAAAATAGACTTATCCTCTTGTAACTAGAGGGAGAATGTATTCGAATATCCGGGAGTTCTCTCTTTGTAACAAACCATAGACGCCAACTTAATGATGATACCGTTGACAGTCATCGAGGAGGAATGTGCCGTAGACTGGCAAAAACTGGCCGAAAAGTCCTGATGTTCCTATGATTCACATAGGGAAAACTACGTGTCATATGTACCATACAAGGTAAACATCTGGGTCTATGAGAGGCTATGTCGACGAATATTGAGCAAGTTAACAATAAGTACGTATTTTGTAATCGTGCTTTACTAGACACCCAGACACTTTATCTACGTTCAAACAATAAGTAGTAGTAACACATTTAACAAGCTAACAATAAGATGGCGACAGATACTGTAAATTTCTAACAATAAGTTTCGCATAGGAAAGGACCATTCTCCCCAAATGAGCAGCTCACTGTTTACATGAACACCCTGCAAACAAAGTAATCGGTTAGCTTGCTGATCAAAAGGTGCCCATCCTCGCAGTTCTCATGAAAACGATGCTCATGCTTGGTGGTAAGGCATACATGAACACATAATGCTGAGACAGTGCAACTTCCACTGGTCTCAAATTTGCAAATTCCATTGTTCTAACGAATGATGACTTTGTCAATGTACGCAAATTAGGTACTGTAGACCTATGGAAGCAACATGCTGTTACGGCATGAGCACTATGAGAACCCTTTAAGGAGGCCAGAAACCGTTGTTTTGTGTTAGCAGAATTGCGTGTATAAGAGACCCGCAACTTTGGTGAGGGGGGCACTATATAAGGAAATGATGCTATTTGCCTCTGGGGATTTCTGGCCCCATTTAAAGTGCTCTTCCGGTCAGTTCAGGGGCTTAGCAAACAACATACCTGAGCAGCATATTCGGAGTTCTTAGCAGAGCCCGGGGAGCCGGGAGAGTTTGGCGAATGCGTTTTCTTCACGAGTTCCTCCTTGGCGTCTTTCCCCGATTTGACGATCACCTCATGGTCGCTGTCGGTGTGGCCGGTCGCTCGTTTCGTATTCTTCTCCGACAGACTTTCGTCGTGTCCTTCTGAATCAGGTAAATCATAGTCGAACAGTTGCATGAGTTACGCACACCCGTAGTGCTAATCGGAATCTCACTAATTGTATGACTTGCTCTTGTTTACATTAGCTTCCCTTAGTATGGTACTATTCGACTGTTAATGCATTGTTTCGCAGAAAATGGACTGCCCCTAGCACGCGACGCATGGAAACTTGTATCTACTTCCACTGAAGGGACGGGGGGCGTGGCCTCCTGCTTTGACTGGTCCGTCCATCCCCTGACAAGGGAAGGGAAGAGTGGGCAAACCAGTAAGGGCGAGTGTCCACGCTCCCACCCCCTCAAGGGACGTATATCCGCAAAGTTTGATCTATCCTTCTCCATGTGCGTTCCGTGTAGCGCATGCCAACCAATGGTTCAGTCTGGACAACTTGTTCTTCAACAGGCCTTTGGGATGAATATCTACCAGTTATATCAAGGTAAGGACTCGTCGAAGCAACTTTCCTGTAGTAAAAACTACCTTTAATGTAGCAAAAACCACCCTTCCTGTAGTAAAAAAACACCCTTCCTGTAATAGACCTTACCTTCCCTGTCGGACTCTCCGGATTTCTCATCTGTCGATCTATCCGATCGTTCGCTCTTCTTAACATACTTTTTCTTCTTCTCTGTTGTGCTTGCATCCTTGGTGTTGTCGGCTTTGTGTACCTGCCGCGGCAGCAATTACGGATCTAGTCCGGAAATCGTGGAAAGAGGCCACGCCCACTGCTTGCTCTCTCGTGCTCCTACTTGGACACAGCCAGATTAGGACCAGCGAGAAAAAGGCGTGTCCTATTTCCACAATTTCGGGACTAGACCCGCACTCTTCTCAACCCTTGTGGCTGCTATGACAAAAATTGCTTTATTTTTTAAAGTTTAGAATATTGTAGAGAGGAGCCAATGGGTTGGAGAGCTTACTACCGCGGCTCAAATAGTCAGTAATGCAACTTTCGTCCCCTCGAATGAGAACCGCCTGGATGAAAAAACCCAATAGCAATCGCATTCTAGTCAACGAAAGGCATACATTTGTGTTATCTTCTTGTTGCAGTAGTGACAGCGGTTATCATTTTCGGATAGAAATAGCTCACAAAAAATGTGCAAAACATTGAGCCAACTCACCTTCTTCGAAGCTTGTTGCGACTTCTGTAAAAAGGATACCTTACAATTAGCGGTGGGCAGTGTTTATCTGATACAAAAGTCCGGGTCTTCTTCCTTTTAGGGGACGGGGGCGTGGCCTATGGCCCTGACTGGTCAGCCCACTCCTGCCTGACCAGTCAGTGCGGGAAGCCACGCCCCCCTCGCCCCTGAATGGAAGAATACCCAAAAGTCCTAAAGCTTCACAAACTTGCACATGCACATATTGTGCGTGTATCCTGTTGTCTGTTTCGAAAACAAACAATGTTCCCATCGATGCATCGTGCAATCCACGGCAGGTGATGTTATCTTCGGGTCTACTTCCACTGGAGAGGCAACGCTCCGCCCCCAAAGCGATCACTAATTGTAAGCCTAACCTGTCAGATTGTGCCTATGCTACACCTAAGCCTATGCCTAACATAAGTGTACACTGTTTCGTGCAATTCCACATTTGTAGTACATGTTTTGCAATCTGGGCGGCTGATGTGCTGACCAATCATGGCGTGAGGCCACGCCCCCTCAGCCCCTCCAGTGGAAGTAGATTCCGGTATTCGAATTAGGTAAATAATTGATATAATGTTTTTTAACAACCTTTTCCGACTCATCGTGTGAGCTTTCCGGTTCTTGTTTTTTCCATTTCAATTTGTACTTCTTTAGGTCAGCTCTGAACGAAACCATTGTCTTATTAGCAAATAACTGTTTTCAGACATCTTTTCAGTGGCCTTTTACACTAAGTCCCTATAAAAGGTCACTGAAAAGGTCACTGAAGACGTCACTGGAAGCAGAAAAGTGAAAAGATAAGGTACCTGGCCGGACGACGATGTTTCACCCTCTCGAATACTGTCTTGTCCAGGTCGTCCTGTTCTGTGACGACGAACACGCTAAAGGAAACATCTTTGAAACAAGGTGTCCGGATTCTAGTACTTACTAGCAGCTAGGCTAACGTAGCGCATACACATTACGTCGTGCGTAACGCCGACGAACGCATGCAGTAGAAAGGCAGCGTCAGTTTTTCAAAACGTAGCCGTAAAAAGCAAAGCAAAAGCAATGCGCTCCCGTGTTAGATAATTTTGCCTGCGGGGAGTCCTGAGAGGGCTAGGAGGTTACAAGTTCAAAATTGTCCAAGCATTCCCACGGACCGATTTTTTCTCGTACGACTGTCACTACCGTTTCCTGAGGAATGACAAAGCACCAACATAACAGCAAGCTCACCCTTTCTGTCGGTACATTTCGCGTTTCTTCTCACGAGACACTTTTGCTTTCTTTTTCTTCTGTGGAAGTGGAGTATTGTGAATGACTTTTTTGTGCGGCGAGTGCTGATCTTCGGTACCTTGAAAGGGGGAATCGAACATTGATTAGAAGAAAGCAGATCAAAGTTCAAAGTTCAAAAACGCTTTAAGTAACGCTCTTATTGTTAGTACCAAACTTGACATTAGTTTCATTGAAGTTGGGGTTGTTTTTTCACTATGAATTAACTTTAACATCAAAGTGTTTTGACTACCACA
>JACMIJ010001665.1:0-11717 GCA_014805365.1 Koerneria luziae
TTGTAAGATTGATTGTCATTTTTTTGTTGTCAAGCCTTCATACAGAAACACATACTACATATGTTAGGTTTTGTTAAGAATCTTAAGCCTAACAGCTAGAAAACTTGATACTATTACGATAAGTTACTAATTGTAAGATTGAAACAGACCAGCCTATTCTTATTGACCAAAACACCAAGAACGTTATCATTAGATGCAAGCAAGAAACACAACACTTGTTGCTGATTCAAACTGATTGCCGTTTCGTGCAGGAATACAACAGTAGTCGGGTTCTCTTGTATTCGAAAGGGATTAGTAACTGCTTGTTACTTGTTATTCCAACTACGCACTAACAACAAGTGACAAGGTCGTATCATACGTTTTCTACAGTAATGTTACATGCGTGTTGATTTTGACGGTTTACAGTACCTAATTTGCATACGATGACAAAAACTTACCTCGCCAGAACAAAGTAATATGCAACATTTGAAACCGGCGGAAGTTGTATTGTCTCAACACGATGTGTAAATGGGACGATCCCAAATGCGCAAAAAGCACAAGCGAACAAGTTCATATTTCTGTCAGTAAGCTACCAATTGACATATATTTTGGTGTTTGATCCTAAATGGAGCATAACTTGAGATTCATGTTAAAATACTATTACTGCTGAAACACGCTGAAATGTGCTGTATGCTGAAACGCTGAAACACGGTTATAATTTAGCTTGAGAAACAATTTATGATTTGTGCGCAAGTGATTTTTTGCGCTTATTTGATCATCCCGTGTAAATACGCACTAGCAATAAAAACTAAATTTGTATCATAGGCTTTCTACCGACGTAATATGTACCCAAAACATTTGTAGTTTCTTGAACACCTTCTGCGCACGACCATGGTAGCACGTGAATTATGCATACTTGTAGACATCCAAGATGCGGTAGCTACTATGTAATACATACCACCCTCCGTTCGGTGTTTGAAGTTCTCCCATTACAATTGCAATAGGAAGCAACATCGTGCAGAATTGTGGTAGAGGATGTGCTGCAAAGGCTGCAAAGTTTTTTTGTAATTATGGCTTAAGGAAGGGGTAAAGGCACCTTTTGATAGCTGTGTTTCTGAGTTCAATAGCATTGTACAGGTGACGTAGACAACAGTTGGGTGTTTTATAATATTAATCCTAAGTGTCCAACAAATGACCACAATCGTCGAAAAAGTACCATGTGACTATACCCTGTTGGTTTTTTATGAATCATAAATAAGACTGTATGGGAAATAGCGGCATTTCTCGGCCTTGACACTAGCACCGATCTGCTTCGTGAAAAAGTGATACGCTAGTCGCGCAGTGTTTTACTATTGGAATACTTGACACCGTTCTGTACAAATATCCGACTGTCGCTATGATAGTCAGTGTTATAAGAGTATTCAAACTGATCATAATTCACTACAGTTTCAAAGCATAGGATACGGTTTAGGATCGAAAAAAATTTATTTCAATATTTTTGTCAATTTGTGTATTTGGAAAGTATCCTAACAATAAGATTTGATAATACAGTGACAGTCGGATATTTGTACAGAACGGAGTCAAGTATGCCAATAGTACTCAATCTTGAGCATCATTGGTGTCATTCCGGCATCCTTATCATCCACAATTCAGAAGATGAATATCATACCAACTAGGTGCTTTATGGCTGCTATGAAATGCTAAAATACGTCCAAATTATCCACGGGTAATAACACAAAAGGTCCCCGACTCTGTGTGTTTCGAACCAAGGTGAAGACTTTTCGAGACATCGTCTGTTTCAAAGTGTACGAAATTGGAAGCATACCAATTTGTTAGTATATACTATAAGACAGTTGTGAACAAAACTATAATAAATGATGATTTGTACATAACAGTAACATCAGCTCCTGTATGAGTCATAGATGTTTGAGAATCAGTCAATCACTAGCATTGAAAATTTCGGAAAACACGGTCAAACAAGAATCTCCCAAGTTTCTTGTTCTGCGATGAACCACAAAACATAAATTTCGCCTGCAAAATTTTGAACCCTATACTGCATTTACCGTATTCGCTGCGAAAATAACGATTTTTCTGCCTTCACACTGTTTTCAAACACGTACACAGTTACCAACCCCGCTTCCACAGCATGTTAAATGCGCCGGTCTATTTACTTGATTTGCAAAGGATTTACTCGTAATAACAAAGTAATATGCATATTAAAAAAATTTGCTCTGTAACATCATGCTGTGCCCTATGTCTTCGTAGCTCATAATTAGAGTCATTTGTCTGCTTACATCTTGAACCAATGCAATTACCATATGGTCTTCCAATATGCATTTACTTGAGAAACTTCTGCAACGTTATCCAAACAAGGTACTACTGTACCTTTGGAATATCATTACTGATACAGTAGTATCTTAGTAGCGTTTTGAAGAAAAAAAATGGTGGATCCCACCCGAATCCGGCCCGATACCTTCGTGGTCAGACCACCACCATATAGCCCGAGGGACGGCGTCCTGGTGAGGCGGGAGGCACGTCGCGGGGTTCGAACCACATTATTGTTAGCGCGTTCAACTATTTCGCATCTCAATGCCCCGTTTCACAAGTATGTAAGGCTGCTAACAATAAGAACTGCACAAAAGTTGGATGCATTTGTAAGTTAAAGGAGCTGCGAAACCGTTGTTTTGTGTTAGCAGAACAGAACTGTGTAAGTAAGATACCTGCAACTTCTGTGTGCGGGGGCAACTATATAAGAAAATGGTGTTGTTGTTTTTTTGCATCCGAGGATTCACGGTTTCTGGCCCCCCTCTAAGATTTATAGCGACAATCGAATATTTAGCCAGTAGTTGACGAATTCAACATGATGTTCTCACTTCTAATCGCAATGTTTACACATTAACTAATATTCGGGAACGAAGCATGTAATACCCGTCAACATACCACTTATCTGCTACCTCAATTACATGATACCACCAGATTAACCCCCCCCACACCCCCGTTATCCCTGAGGTAGCAATTATTGCGAACAGATGCGTTGCGTATGCGCAACAGTGGAACTGATAATTAGGAGTGTTTGCGTACTTTCGGTTTCGAAATGGAAAAAAAGCGAACAACTTATCAAACGCGCATTTCCGCAAGTTAATAGGTTGTTATGCAAGGTACGACGGATGCAATGCAAGCTCATTGGCGTCAGAAAGCCATAACAAGTATTAGGCTCACGAAAATGCACAAAACTCGCGGTTACTTTTCCTTGTCTATGTCACATGATGTTGAGACCGGGTTATGGATCGGTTTCATATATGCACTTATTTATTACTGGCTTTTCTGACTCCGTTCTTTACAAACATCCGACTGTCGCTATATATGCAATTTTGTAAGTATTTCAGAGTTCAGCTCAAATTCACAAGCTTGTAAAATGGTGTAGATTTGCAAAGAATTTGAAAACATTGGCAAATTTGTGTAATTGTAAATAAGGCATAACAATAAGATTTGATCATACAGTGACAGTCGGATAATTGTACAGAATGCAGTCAGGTATGCCAATAGTACATTTGTTATAACGAGTGATATCTTTGTTGTGCTATGCATATTAGATACTGTAGACCGGCGGAAGCAGTATGCTGTGTTATTGTAGACAACCTTTCTGGAACGTAAGCAGCTGTTTGATTACAAAAATGAGCAAAGAATATAAACTTCACATACATACCTACTTTATGACATTGTCGTAAACGCGCACAGCTGGTTGCTTTTGTCGGTCTAATAAAGTACCTGATTTGCATACAATGACAAAGATTTCACTTTCTCTGCGACAAAGCGATATGCAAATGCTATGGGAATGTCTGACTGCGTTCTTTACAAATGTTTAAACTCTCTCCGGAATACGGTCAAATTTTATTGTCATGAGCCTTCCCCATTACACAAATGAGCCAATAGCATTCAAATCTCATCATCTCAGAAGCTTGTGATCTTGCTATGAGCTACAATTCGAATACCTCTATAAGCTTTAGTACAATGCGACAGTCGAATATTCGTAGAGAACGGTATCAGATACGTTAATAGTACACAGCACGTTGGTCTATTCTCTATATAACAAACATATATGTAAAGTTGGCACCGGCGTAGGTTGCACTGACTCGCCATACTGTGGGATGACATACGGTATGCAACCATGCAAACGCGCGTTGCAGAATAACGAGCATCGTATCTGTTCACTGTCATTGTTATTGTCATTGCCATTGTCACTGTCACTTGCCCATTGTCACATACGGACGATCCCATAAGCGCAAAAAATGACTTGCGCACAAAAAACACCTTGAACCTTAAACTAGTTAGTAAGTGTATTTCGGCATTGGTCTCAAGTTATGCCCAATTTAGGATCATATGCCAAGATTTGTGTTGATTGGTTGCTTACCGACAGAAATATGAGATTGTGCGCTTATGATTTGTGCGCTTATGGGATTGTCCCGTCACATATGCATAACAATTTCACAACAGCCTGACAATGCCTGTGTCAGTAGTTTCGAGCGGGCAATGACACACCGGTAATGTTATGTGTGACATTGTCCACGCAACACATTCTACATTTACTATAACGACGAAAAAAAGCACATTTCACTTTTGTACGTGCTTTGTTAGGGTCACATTTGTGCACAACGTTACAACTACAGTTATCCGGGTATGCTGACTGTAGTTGTGATGTTGAACGTATACAAAAAGGTGCATAGATTAAGAGGGAAGGCACTCGGTAACTTGCTCTGCTTGCTTCATCACTTGTCCTCGAGCTGGTGCAATCTCAACCCGGTTAAAATTTGCATATTTTTTTCTGTTTTTATGAATTCTTTTTAGTTGGGGGCTAATGGGGTACTGTAGCAGATTGTGGGAGGCCTCTGTGGGAGGCCCCTCCTTATTGTACGATGTAGCGATACGAGACTTACAATTAGGCAATTGTTCAACTGTAGGGAGATATAGCCGAAGCTTTCAATCGCTCAATTATGTGTTGACAGAGCAAAACTTTCAACGGTCTCAAATTTTTAATGTGTTTTGTTCATATGCTTACAAAGAAAGCTTTGTTATCGTATGAGGAGATTCGAAACCGTTGTTTTGTATTAGCGGAATTGGCATGTATAAGAGAACCGCAACTTCTGTGAGATTGGAGGCAACTAAATATAAAGAAAATGATTGCCGTTGCCTCCAAGGATCCACCGATTCCGTCCTTCTTCAAGCTTGAGTGTTTCATTTACTGTTCATTGCTGTGGTGTTATAAACGCTAAGTTGCGAACTGAACGTTGCTTATTGTTAGTATGTTTAACAAGGAAATGAAATGAGGGTCTTAAAAGCACCTAAGCACCTCTTAGGGTTATTTTTCTCTACATACTTCCTTGGTCAAAGAAAAATAGGAGCCTGATGTGTGTTAAGTATGCTGACATCTAGTTCAAAAAATGAGGGTTTATAACATCATAACACAAAACAGTAAGTGAAATCCTTCAAGCTTGAGGGTTATTTTTCTGTAAGCCGTTGATGATCGCGTCCTCAGAGAAAAACCATCCTCTATCTTAGAGTCTCTTAAACACTCCGTAGTGCTTGAGCGTTAATTACCCTCATTTTCTCAATGGGACTACGAAGTACTTAACACTGAAGCAAATGAGTGTTTTAAACACTCAAGCACTATCCAGGCTTATTTGAGGCTTCTTTTACTTTGTGTAGCTAATGTTTTGGTCAGTTTGAACCCAACCAAACAACAGGAAGAAGTGTTACGTATCTCGCTTCTCGTGCGCATGTTATAGTGTGCCTGCGAAAGAAGCAAAAAGAAGAGAAGAAGTTGTTATGCTTCAACTTCAACTTTGTCTCTCGTTTGTGCTCTAACAGCATGCTCGAAGCTCCGCCAACACCACCTCACACTCTGCTTCTCTGGCGTCGTTCGGGGCGAGTGGCTTGGCTTATCGTTGGCAGTGTACCGCCTGTGCACTCTTGAGATACCTCGCCCCTGTGCGGTCTTGGGATACCCAACTCCTGTGCACTCTTGGGATACCTTGTCCCTGTGCGCTCTTGGGATACTCAACTCCTGTGCACTCCTGGAAGAATACCTGACTCTCTTACACTCTTGGAATACCTCACAACTGCGCACTCTTGGAATACCTGACACTCCGTTCAGCTACAAACATTCCGACTGTCGCTTCATAGGTACCGGTAAGGGTTTGTCCGTAATTACAGGCCTTTGGGGTTTTCAGGAACTTTAATGCTTTGAGAAATAACATTCAAGAAAACCTGAACGGTGCTTGAGGGTTCATAGCTCTTACATTCCTCGTGTTAAATACGCTAACAATAAGCAACGTCTAGTTCACGGAAATAAGAGTTTATAACACTACAGTAAGAAATAGGTAATATAATTTTAATAAAAACTTTTCTTTTACTGTGAGTGGGTTTCTGATGTGCCAGAAACACTTTGAGAAATCTTGAGACCGGTTGATCCCACCCGAAGAAGGTCCGATACCTTCGTTTAGCCAAATCTTATTGTTAGGGTTCGGATCTCATTACCGTTTCTCAAGCTTATGGGCCTTCTGTAAGCTACAAAGACTTTTCAGCGCTTTCAAATAATCTTTTATAGCAACAGTTAGATGCTCGCTACAGAACGGAGTCAGACATTCCAATAGTACGGTGTCGCCAGATACGTTTCTTTGAAGCACGTTATAACTTAAATATCTTATACAGACTGATTCGGCGTACAGCTAAAGCTCTCCTTTAGAAAACACCAAGCACCAACTTAACACAACAGTATTGCTTCCGCCAGTTTACAGTATCTTACTTGCGTATGATTACTCTCGTAAGAAAACAAAAGAAAATGCAAATTTGGGTCCGGTGAAAGTTCGTTCATCTGTCTTATTGTTACAATTGATACATAAGTAACAATTCACTTTGCGTTTCTTCTCGCAGCGATCGTTAGCCTGTTTTGTAACCATAATGTAGAACACCATGCTTCTATAATTTACTGATCCTTTTTTTTAAAGAAGGTGTAAACTCACTTTTTAACGTACTATGTCTCCGTTAACCATAGCTTTCCCTTGGTGTGGTTGACCCTTCTGTAGCTTCTTTAGTGACATAAATGCCAATTAAGCGTTTTATGAGGTTTGAAAGACCGAAAAATGGGCAAAATCTTAAGAAAATAACACGTGAATATGCCCTATTTATTCGTGTTTCACAGCAAACATAAGACTCGGGCATAGTATGAAAAAATTGCGTTCACTCCTTCTTTAAGGGGAAAAAATGTGAATCTTTGGAGGCAAAATGCACGAGTTCCTTATACATACATTGCTCCCCCCCTTCACAGAAGTTGAGGTTCTGTCTAATTCTGCTAACACAAAGCAACGGTTTCTGGCCACCTTTAAAAAATTCAGATAAGAGAGGCTATCTGCAACTGAATTTAAATGTCTATGTTGCTGTCCAAAACATACCGTATTCCTATCCTCTGAATTCAACAAATTTTTACCGATTTTGTCATGCACGTTTGATACAGATCTCTTAGAGATACTTCGCAGATTGTTTCTATTATACACACATATGCATTACAAAAATTCTTACTTTCATTTCGCACTTCTTTCTATTTTCCACTTGAGTGCTCCGTTGAGTGCTGCACATTCAACCCTCTCTTTACCATATCATATTTTGTAGTTTAGAGTTTTACTGCTTCATTGTCCAACTCGTCATAGAACGCGCTTTTTCGGTGCTTACAGAGAGCGCATAAACACATAGCTATGCAACGCGTAGTGTTTGGGTTACTGTAGCTGCTACAGCATAGCACTTCCGCCGGTCTACAGTACCTATGATGATTTGAATACATTAACAATAACGTGACCACACATGGACAAGGACGTTCCTGGGAACGTACGGTCACCCCGCATTTGTTTACTTGTCTGTGTTAAGCACGACGATGAGCATCACCCCACATTTAACATACTTATGCATGGGAAAGGAGGGCCACCCCGCAAACAGGAACGTGCCTGTCCATGTATGAACGTGACCCGGCCACATCGGACCGCCGCAGGCGAATAATAAGAATATTCGGGAGAATTTTGCCTTACTTTTATAAACAGAGAACTTACTGGCTATAGCAAATGGATATGCAAATTTGAGACCAACGGAAGTTGCTTGTCAACATCGTAGTGTACCGTTAACTGGACAATTACGATATGGCAAGTTGAGCACATTATGTTCTGTAAGTGAAACTTCCACCGGTCTCGAATTAGCATATTCTTCTGTTGTGGGAAGCAGAGCATTTGGTACCGTATGCAAATTAGGTACTGTATACCGGTAACAGAAGCAACATGCTGTGCTGTTATTTCGTTTTGGAAGATTCTTATTGTTACGGAGGCGACAGAACAGAACTGTGAATTGTCGGAGGCGAGAAACACCAGTTCCTTATATAATTGCCACCTCACAAAAGTTGCGGTTTTTAATCTGTATATTCAAGTTCCAAGACATTTATTTACATGGCAAATGCTCTTATAGGGAGGGGGAATTGGGGATAACAATTACTTATAAAACGATGGAGTTAATCATTTGGTAGGGATAGGGTTTTTATGCGATGATGGTGGTTTTTGCCACAACCAAGTAGTAGTTTGGGCAACTCGCATAAAATTGTGTAAATTTTTTTCTTATTGTTAGGAAAGTGTTTCCCAAGACGCAAACAATGCTCATATATGGGCTTTCCCCGAGATAAAAGTGAGCATAGGATGGTAACAATGTCCTAAAATGAAGTCGACCCTCTCTTACAACTGAGAAACTGGATGCTGTATTGTCAGGCAAATATGTATGGAGCACTTTTTTACAGACGGTTGCACTTCGCAACTTAATGCTTATAAATGTCAACATCATTGTGTTAGGTCAAGTATTATAATAAAAAAATCCAAAAATGCTTCGACGACCTTTACATTTGTCCTTTCTCGTTTAATTATGAGCACAAAGTTGCTAATTCCTGGCCATCATTATTGTTATGCGGTTTGAAAACAATATGTTTATTGTACTTGTTTTGCCTTCGATAACGATGGCGCCGTTCTCTATAACAAATAAATATGCAAATTTCGGAACTCCTAAAGTTTTGTTGTCTAAAATTAAGTGTTTGATATAAACATACATAGTGTTTTCTGTCATGTGGTGCATGTTTGTTGAGTAATCACTTCTTCCAAAACTACCGATTTAGTTGTTCCCATTTAGTCTTAATTAGAGGACAGAAGAAGATATGTTCTAACCCGTGAATACTATGTTTTCTATAATTACGCCTGCTTCGTTGCTAATGGACTACAAATACAATTTGCGTTTTTCAAAGGCAACAAAGTTTTGAAGGGGGCCGGCAACCGTGAATCTTTCGAGGCAAAATGCATCATTTCCTTATATAGTTGCCCCCCTTACAGAAGTTGCGGGTCTCTTATACACGCAGTTCTGCTAATACGAAACAACGGTTTCTGGCCCCCTTTAACAAGCGATATTGTAGTGTCGACGCTGTTGTGAAAATGGTTGCATTTTTATTGCACGAAAATAATGTGCAATGCACTCTTACGGTAGCATCAACATGGTTGGATGACGTGTTCACAGCGTGTCGAGTCAGTGCAACTTCCGCCGGTCAGAAGTTTGCATATTCCTTTGTCATAGAGAGTGAAACCTTTATATATTATTTATCCAAAACATCATTAACAGAATAATATGGAGCTTATAAACAGCGGGGAGTTGTCCTGCTCAGGGTGATTGCTTGGAGAACCGTCGCCATGCGAATCGGGGGATGAGATGGTGTAATAGATACGGGAGAAGGATACTAATTGTAAGAGTTTGCTTGGTAATGAAATCGTATGCAAACGAAGTACTGTAGACCGGTGGAAGCAACATGCTGTAGTGTTGTTATTGCGCCTGCACATACAGAGCTTTTCAATTGAACTGCAATATCGCGATTGATAAAAATCAATTGCAAACACATTGATTTGATTTGGTATGTAAACTGACTTTGCCCCTGTTGGTCACTGCTTTCCATAACGTGATTGGAGCTTCCGCAGGTTCTTATTGTTAGTATAATATGTGACATCAATAACAATTTGGTGTTCTATGAACCTTGAAAGGAAAACGTTCATGGCCAAAAATGGCCAAAAAAGCCAAAGGCCAAATGTTATATAACCGTAGCAAAGACAATTTTTCAATATGTTTACAGCGAGAAGGTAGATTAACATTTCTGTGGAGCAATGATCGTTAGTATTCTCGTTTATCTTATACTTGAACTACAACATAGTTTACTATAGAATACTTTATCCGATATCCGTTGTCATCTTGAAGATGTTTTCTGTCGGAGCGTAAAGCGGTCGATTTCTTGGGTGTTCCTCGGATATCGTGTCATTTCCTCTAAATCCCACTTGCCGCTTAAAGGGGGCAGGAAACCGTTAGTTCACTGAGGAATTTGCCTACGTTTATTCCTTAAACACAAAAGTATCCATAAAATACTGGTAATGAACACATTTTTTAACGAATGAAACAACGGATTCCGGCCTTCTTTAATACATTTTTTTTTACAAAAGTTCATTTTACAGTTTCGCGCGCATTTTGTTCTACGTGCAAGTGTAATAATGACGAAGAATGAATAACATTTCAGAAGATACACAGTATCCAATGACAAACATGGTGCTCATGATCGGTGCTCTCGTACTCGTTCTCTTCACCGGTGAAGCCTACAGCTACCCGGTCGATGACGAAGAACTGGTACGGTTAGCTTATCGAAGATGAGACATTAAACTCTGATATGTAAGCATCTCCAAAATGAAGCATTAAGCTTTACTACGTATGATCAGACACTAAGCTCTTGCATTTACTTTAAAGGAGGCCAGAAACCGTCAGTTCACCGAGGAACTTACTTATGTGTATTCCCTGAACACAAAAGTTGCGTGTCCATACAACATTTGCTATGAACACATTCTTTGCAAAAGAAATAACGGTTTCTGGAATCCTTTAAACTTTACTACGTAAGCGTATCCATGTTCAGACACTAAACGCTTGCATTGACTTTAAGATATCCGAGTTAAGACACCAAGCTATAGAAGTTGAGACACTTATTGTTAGCTTTACTACTTGAGTCTATCCAAAGCGAGGCCGTAAGCTCTGATACGTAAGCATGTTCTGGTTGTGACACTAAACTCAAATACGAAAACATATCCAGGTTGTGACTAGTGTGTTTAAGTGCACTTATTTGTATTGTACAAGCATGTGTGGAACTGAGCATGTTCAGGATCTTAACATTGCCCCGAGTCGTCATATGAACATCACAGGAGATGTGAGCGTTTTTCTCTTCTTTTTTTTTTCTTAAAGAAGGTGTAAACTCACTTTTTAAACTACTATGTCCCCGCTGATCATAGCTTGCCCTAGGTGTGGTTGACACGTCGGTAGCTTCTTTAGTGATGTAAATGCCAACTGGGTGTTTATGAGGCTCGAAAGACCGAAAAAAGGGCAAAAATAACACGTAACTATACCCTATTTATTCGTGTTTCACAGCAAGCATAAGACTATTCGGGCATAGTAAAAAGTGAGTTTACTCCTTCTTTATAGGAGGCCAGAAACCGTTGTTTTGTGTTAGCAGAACTGTGTGTATAATGCACCTGCAACTTCTGTGAGACGAACAACTATATAAGGAACTGATGCATTTTGCCTCCAAAGATCCACGGTTTCCGGCCCCCTTTAGAACGGGATTAAGGAATTTCAGATAACCTAGACTA
>JACMIJ010001666.1:0-11714 GCA_014805365.1 Koerneria luziae
ATAGCCTGCGGGGCGGTAACCGAGGGAGCCGGGCCGCTGTGGGGCATTTAAGTCCGGAGTGCCCACCTTTTCGCCAGTACTAGTAGTAATGTTTATTCATGATATTCGCTATTTCGCAGCGGTTCTTTTTCGGTGGACAAGTCAATGCCATATGAAAACTTGCCCATTTTCAGAACGGGGACCATCCGAAATACCGGAGACAAACTGTTGCTGTGATATGTGGTACAAGGCGTGTTTGTGAGGAGGTGGCAGCCGCCGTAGTAATAGCACCATTTCTCGTGTAAAAGGAAGATTGTGTTCCATCTACCTTACCCCGATCGGACATCCTTTCCTTGAACCTCCCCTCGATAAAGTTCACACGACATCAATATCTCATTGTTAGTTCACAAAAAATGTGCAACTTGCAAAGAATTGAACCAAGACCCACTACCTTATTATTCCGACATCTTTCTCCTTTCACTTCAAAAATGATGCTATTACTACGGCGGCAGATGTTGTTGAATTCCCGTCGCCTTGCGAATCGGCGTATTTGAGGCTCGTGTTTCTCGGAGACCGTAGATTACTTATCGTTTTGACGATCCTTCCGCTTGTATCCGTGTGTTCATCGTCTGTTGTGCTCGTTTTGGCTGGAATCTGTTAGCCTCATCCGTTCACTGTCCTATCTTCGACCACATCTTCGCAATCTAGTCGAAGAAGAACCAGATTGCGCGCTGTTTTTGTGCGATTTTGGATGTGATTTCTGGAATTGAAGTATAATCCTTTGTTAGGATTCTTTGTTTGTTTCTCTCTGAACGGTAATATAGATTGAGGTTGTGCGCATGTTTCACATTTATGCGGGATGGGAACATACGACCGTTTACTCTGATCCGGCTCACACTATGAAAACGCAAAAATGGTCCATTTACAGCGCTTTTTGGATTTTGGATCCCTTTTGATCCAAGAACACCACTGACATAAAAAAAACAAAAGCTGTGCTTCCCCTGTTTACAATTTATAGTGCGAAGTTTCAACGTCTTCATTGAAAAAAATATCAATCTACATGTTTCAAGCAATTCTCATAAAATGCCTACCAGTAGTGTAAGTGGTGTGTGTTATGGATGAAAATAAAATATTCGTCGGAACTTTGGTCATACCTGCTAGACTTATCTGACTCCGTTCTGTACAAATATCCGACTGTCGCCACATATTCCATTTTGTAAATGTGTTCAAGTTTTTACAACTCAACACAGGTTCACAATTTTGTGAAATGGTATGGATTTGCGGAAGACTTGAATAGATTGGCAGATTTGGGTAATTGAAATGCAACCTAACAATAAGATTCAATCATTAAATGACAGTCGGATATTTGTAGGGTACGGAGTTAAGTATGCCACTAAGTACACACTCTCACATGGTCAGAAAGTCTCTAATCATGAGTAGCTCATAGTTTTCAAATTCCATATTATCAAACTTTTCGTTTTTACCTTGTATACACTGTTGAGTAATGAGTGAGTATACTACTAGCACGTGGGCCTCTACTACGATGAGTCTTCGCGAGGAGTCGTGGCACGGCTAGTCGAAAACATCGTAGTATATAAACGACGGCGTTCTTGTGAATAAGCATTCTGGTGCCTCGTACAGTATAAAGGAGGCCACACTAACTTATGCTGCAATCTTATTGCTAATAATAGAGCACAATAATTTATTCAGTATGTAATTGATAATGGATGATTGCACAATAATTTATGACTCAATCACTGTCATCTCAGAACTGTCTGCCGTTCGAACTCCAGAATGAGGTGCACCAGTTCTTGAACCCTTTCCAGTTGAATGTCGGCGTCTTTCGCGAGGTAGAGGTATTCGGTGATTTGCTCTCCCACTTCTTCACAGTGTGCATGCGCAGAATCGACGGTTTGTGCTGCAATTTCAAGTTATTTTGTTATGTTTAGAGTACCTTAACGCTTCACACACAAAAGTATTCTAACATTTGGCATGTATTGTCGTTCAGTTCCATTCGCTCTCCACACGAGGGGTTTCCAATATGTTCCTGGCGCATCAGGAACCCATCTAGTTACGGTCAAAATCTTGGTTTAGTCATTCAGCTGCCCAAAATCACTTCATGCATGAGCTTTTCGTGTTACGTTTTTACAAAAGTAATACAAATGGTCTTACTTTCGTTTTTATGCAGCGATGCAAAGGGAGAGCGAAGGAAGGGAAGTGTACTTCTGTCGGGCAAGAACTTCAACGATTCCGCGTTTTCCACATTCTGTTCTGAAAATGAATAGTTGCTTATGATCATGGTAATATCTTTGGTAATCATAGCGTTTTGTGAATACCGGTCTAAATATACCTCATTTGCATACGAAAACAAAGTGACTTACAATTAGAGAGTGTACAAAGGAATATGCAAATTCGATAACCGGAAGTTCATTCAAATTTTGGCATAATGTGCAATGAGAATTTGTAAACGTTTTGGTAGTGATCAAAAAGCACAACACACTGCGAAAAAAAGATACAATTTGCATATGTTGAATTGACGATGAAATGGTGGAATATTCACGCTTTATTGCTGCTTCAGGTCGTGTAGTTCACATGATCTTATGGCTTGTCTGTAATTTATATAACGGATACAGCGTTTTTAATCTTTTGTTCTTGAGCCCGATCTTGAAATGCCTATATCAAATTTGTTCTAGTGAATACCTCTTTGTCTAAATATGCAAATGAAGTAACGATATCAGCTTCAGTAAAATACTGTGAGAATACGGACGGAGCGTGTCGCAATTACACAATTTGACGAGACAGTGCAACTTCCGCCAGTCTCATATTTGCATATCCTGTGTTATGAAGAGTGAAGTCTTTGTTATGATATACAAATGAGGTACTGTAGAAGCATACTGTGGACACATACATGGACATGGCACGTTCCTGGTTTTTGGAATGCCCCATACAGAAACATGTTATTATACGGGGTGATACTCATATCTTCGATTTGTGGGTGTGCTTTACACAGATAAGTAACCAAATACGGGGTGACCCTGCGTTCCCAGGAACCTCATTGTCCATGTATGTGTGGGCAATGACAGAATGACAAACCGTTGGAGGTGACGGTGAACTGCAGCTGTCCATTCGCATCCCGCTCGACTTGCAGTTCCGTCGAAAGCCTAGTTGAGCATTCATATCGCATCTTCTCCAGGATGACATCGATGAACAGCTGGCACTAAAGACGACAATCAGCCAAAGAAGGAGTAAAACACACTTTATAAAGTACTATATCCTCTTTAACCATAACTTGCCCTGTGTGTACTAAACACTTCTGTAGGTTCCTATGTGACGTTGCTGCTAATTGAGTGTTTTATTGGTCTTGGAAGAAAACAAGAAATGGAATTAAACCTAACAATAAGACTTGATCATATGGTGGCTGTCGGATATTTGTACAGAATGGAGTCAGGTAAGCCAATAGTATGTGTACCTTTGTGCAGTCGCAGTATTTGAACGGACACGTGAGGATATGTCCGAATATATCTTCGGAGTGACCGTGAACACGGCAGCGCAGGCACTTCTCTTCTCGACGAGATGATTTGAGCAAGTCAGACGTCATTGCTGGAAGCGAAGCGTAATCACAGCATGTTACTATTACACTTCCGCCTGTCTACAGTAACTAATTTCCATACGCTGGCAATAAGATAGATAGAGTTATGTGACATATCGGAGTACGTGTTGTTGAGAGGGGAGATAGGAAGATAACTAATTGTAAAAGTAAAGTAAAGTCCTCCCGATTCAAGGCCTTATAGCCTGCGGGGCCTGTAACCGAGGGAGCCTGGCCGCTGTAACAGCTAATTGTAAGAAAGCGTTTACTCATTCTAACTAAAGGATATGCAAATTTGAGACTAGTTTACAGTTACACTGCTTCAAAATGATGTGATAATTGTGCGAGCGCGAAAAAAAGAGTAAAAAGTCGATTGATTCGGATCGTTTCGATAGTCAACGAACAAGTACAAGATCTGTTTCGCTCTAATTGCGAGCGTATCATATCTTGGTATCACTAAAACAGCCAACGCTGTTCGATGTCTGTCCTTTGTGCTGCTCTATTTATAAGTAGTGCTTGACAAACAAACTATTGCCCCCTTACAAAATATAATATTAGTGTCATTATACCATATGCTGAATATGTGGTCGTCAGGTGGAGCAGTTGTAATAAAAATAGATACAATACTTACTATAGGCTATTCAAATAGAAGAAAAGCAAAAAGAAATAGGAAAAAAGCAATTACTTTTGGAATACCTGATTTCGTTCTGTTCAAATATCGAAGTGTCGCTGTACATTCAATTCTTATTGTTATGTTGCGTCTAATATATTGCACAAAGTTACTAGTAAGGCCAAATTTCTTACAGCTGTATGATGCTTACTGAACTAATAAGAACGACGAGAAACTTGAACACGTTTAAAAAAGCTGCTAAATAGCAACAGTCGGATATTTGAGCAGAACGGAGTCAGATATTCCAATAGCATATTCATTAAAGGGCAATATTAACCCGGGCAACTTACATCCCGGGATGGATATTCAACAAGGGCGATAGGCGGAGTCCGGTGGTTCGGCCAAGTAGGTAAGCATGCCGCATTATCGCATCCGAACGATCTCTGTATGTAGCTGGTCCTCTCTCCACGCTTGCAACTCTTAGATGTGCCGAGCAAAACGTATTCTTACAATTAGAGCACGCACGCATAGCAAGCACATTTCGAATCCGTGCTCAATGAATGTTTTCCAAAACGCTGAGAGAGATACTTCCTGATTAGCATTAGCGTATTCTTATAATTACACAGGTACATAGATATAACCAATAACTCAGAGTATATCAGTTCGTACTCTGTGAATCACTAGGTTTTGTGAAACTGGTTTGACAATTACAGTATTTTGCGATTGTAGAGCTTTCACTGGTCTCACAGTATTTGTATACTCTTTTGTTATGAGGGGGGGGGCGAGGCCTTCGTTATCGTATGCAAATGAGGTACTGTAGACCGGCGGAAAGCAACCCGCTGTGAAGAGTAAGCAAATTAGGGAACCAATGTTGATGACTCATTCCCAGCTGGAGCACACTGTTCGCTCTACTTTTACGCAAGTCATCCCTCTCGCTCGAAGTTTTCTCTTTTTGATAGCTCACAGTGTATCAGTACTTTTTCGTTGTCGAATGTTAAAAAATACCCGAGTCCTTTAGAGTACAAGAGATACGGATTGTCGTGTTTTTTTGTTTGTTTTTGTTTTTGCACATGAACCTTCAGCAAGTGTTGTGTTTCTCGCAGTGTGTGATGACATGCTTACCTTCGTCTGGATCAATATGCGCAGCCATACATCGACGCGTAAGGTTTGTATATTTGGAAAACGGAAGATATGGATAGATTGGCAAAAAAACCGGCACCCGATGGTAGAAGCCGTAGCTGGCATCCATCGTAGCTTTGAGACGAGCGGTTATGAGAGGATATGATAGATGACCAGGGGTAGATGACCTCTTCAGCAACACCTTTGAAGATGGCAACTGACACCGAATAAAACAAATCAAATCAAATTTGGAAAACGGGGTGACCCCCAAGACACCAGAAACGAGGTGCCTTTTGAAGATTGAGGTTTAACAAACGGGTGCTTTCAATGTTATTGTTTCCCAAAACAGGGTGCTCTTGTGTTATCAATAACGCCGTTGTCGATGAATGTGCACAGTTGGTTTCTTTTGTATCATTAACGAGTCAAGTTTTGTAATGGCTGCACTGCTGGTTTTGCTTGTACGAAGCATAATGACAGCACATTACTATTATACTTCCGCCGATCTGCAGCACCGTGCTTGCATACCGTACCTAAAAGAATCACTTTCTATAACAAAGACACGTGCAAATTGGAAGACCATTGGAAGTTGCACTGCCTTGGCGTATTGTGCCAGTGGTATGGCTACTGATATGCACAACATGCATACATACACTGGTCCCGATTGTCAATGCTTTGATTCGGGAGTACTATACTTTACTTTGTTTACATACACTTTTTCTTTGTACATCCCTTGACCATATAAGAAAATGTATGGCGTTTTTCCCCTTGCGAAACTCGAGCTGCGAATGGTGTACCGGTGTGTCAGGTTGACCCATCAAAATCGCCGTCATGCGGCCACATCCGCATTTCTGTTCAACCAACGTACACTTTCTGCGCCAAAAACACGTTCGCGACACCGATCCTGAACAGTTTTGTTCAAACTAAATTCGCTCCGACCAGGCTAGAGATGCGAATGACCAGCCGAAAACGGGTTTGCACGAGATCGTGGAGACCGATTGTATCAAGCGAGAGAGAGAGAGAGACGGAAATTTCTCCTCGTGGCTATTTTCATCCACTTTTGTGTCAAACAGCGAGCAAGGCGCGGTTGACCTTATTGTTATGCGGAAAGTATCATATCTTGGGAAAAAAGGAGGAACACTCGGAGTACTATTGGAATATCTGACTCCGTTCTGTACAAATGTCCGACTGTCCCTATATATTCAATTTTATGAGCGTATTCAAGTTTTTCACAAGTTAGTGCAGGTTCAGAAGCTTGTGAAATGACATAGGTTTGTGAAAAAGTTGAATAGTTTGGCAAATATGGGTAATTGGAGAGAAACCTAACAATAAGATATCATTATAAATCGACAGTCGGATATTTGTATGGAACGGAGTCAGGTAAGCCAATAGTAGAAAGCTGAAGCAAGTGCTGAGTGTTTTGCTATACAAATTGCAAACATCCAAAGTTATCGCATCTCTATGCCGTTTCGTATGCTTGTGAAGTTACTATGAACTGAGAACAAATTTTCAAGCTAGATGTCATGTAATATGGCGACAGTCGGGATTTGGTACGTTGGCAGTGTGATGCAGCCCGTGCCTTCTTGCTTGTTATAATATGTTATGGGATGTCAATTTGCTCGATACGATGTGTGACATCTCTTCATCATCTACTGTGTCATTCATTACTTATAAGTACATGTGCCATCCAAGCAAAGCAATCTGACTAGATAAGTGAGAAGTGAGAATTGAAGGACAGCGTGAAGTGAAAGACAATGGTGTTGCTATCGGGGAGGTGGAGGAGGGTTGAGAAAGGAGAGCGGGGAGAGCGTCGGCGTGGAGGAACTCTCGGGGGTGGCGGCAGTCGACTGCGACGGCTGCCCGATATTGCTGATCTGCTGGACAAAGTTGGCCTCGAAGTGACTCGCACTCTGTAATTGATTGAATATAAGGCATGGTAGTAAAAAAGTAAAGTTTCCCCGATTCAAGCTTGTAGAGCTGATGGCGCAAATGGGGTCCACCCAAACTGGTCCTGTTTTTCGTGTGTTTCAGATCATTTAGACCATATAAGACCAGAAGGGACGCTTTGGCGTCGTTAATAATTTAACAATAAGATTGTTTCTGAAAGAAAGGTGTTCGTTCAAGTGTTACATAATGATGAAGAATAACGCGTGCCTGGTCCCGTTTGTCGTGCGTTTCAAACTAAAGCCATGACAATATAAGACAAGAGAAAATATTCTTTGTCAACTTCTCAAAAGACAACCCGTTTGTGCTATTAGCTCCATTTCCTAATATTGTTGTATCTCACAGAAGTTACGGTGTTGTTCCATCTTACATGCGCAATTCTACAAACACAAACATATTACTTAAAAAGTATTTAAAAATATGGTTATAAATAGTTCCTTTAGATACAAAGAATTTATCGAACAGGTGAAACGTACAACAAGCGGCGGAAGTAGTAGATTGATTCGTGAGCATCGTTGGGAAATCTTCATTGGAGCGTACGGCAAGAATCGTTTCTCGATGTGAGTGAAGAGCGCGATGCCCAGAGTGTCACGGACATCTGATGCCTTTTGGATCCCGGCCGGCGAGAGTTGGCTATCTGCAAGGAATTACAAGTTGTTAAAATGTGGCCAAAATATATAAAAAAGAAACCAACGTAAATGCGTTTATATACCATTACAAAAAAAACTCGCGATTTTCAGGATTTTGCTCAGTGTTTAGTGCTTTTGTGTTTAAGACCTTCGAACTGGGTATTGCTTACGATTCCACATTTTAAACTGGGGTAGAGCTGAGGTTTTTATTCATTCAAGCACGTTTCTTATTGTTTGTTCCCTGACAAAGAGCACCTAACAATAAGCAAATGACAAATAAAGATGCACCTGGTATGAAAAGTGTCAGCGCTTTGAGGAGTACGTATTCCTCAAAGTCCAACTGCATCTCGATCATCGGACGCACGATTGTATGTATTAGTTTCGCCGCCAGAACCGCGTATGTTGTTGACCATCTGGAAGCACAATAGTGTATTATGCATTGTTGTTACAAACACAAAGTTATTCTTCTACAGTACATAAATAATTATAGATTCCTTTACGAAACGTTGTACTATAGTAATAACCTAAAGAAAAAAAAATGCATAGGTGCACAACATCTTCGTATCGGCATTCTGCAGTACCTAATCTGCATATGGTATCAAAGGTTGCGTTTTCTATAACAGTGGAACATTATACCAGCGGTAGTTTTCTGTTCGAACACAATGTATATTCCGTCATGCGAAATACAACTTACTTAACGTGAAGGTATTCTTTCGCCTCGGCCAGGTACGGTATGCATGAGCCGTTTCCGAGAGGAATGCCAATCTTCTCCTGCCGGGTGAGATATGTGCGATACGAGAAGTGTAACCAAGTGAGCGCGAGGAAGTTGTGCCGGAACAATACCATCTGAACGGACTCTCTGAATATTCTCACAATTATTTAATTTTTTTGTAATTTTTAATCTCTTGTGCTGTTTTTTGTGTTCTTTCTCTCACACAGAGCCGCGAAGGCTAATAGCACAGAACCGCAAAATCGGACAACTTCATAACCAAGAATGCTCATAGCGTGTACGTTTTATGTATCATTTTGCTCATTTAAGTGTTGCAGAATAAAATATGCAATAAAACGTATGAACTTCGTCGTTGTGATTCACTATCTTACAATTAGCTCACAATCAGAAGACTGCATGATATAGTGACACAAATCGCCCGTTTGTTTGCACTATCACTCTAACGGTAAGATGCCAAATAGTAAAGAAAAGTAGTAATCCTGCACATATAAAGAAGTAATCCCAATAAGTGAAGAAAAGTAGTAATCCTAAACAAACAAGTACAGTACCTGATCAGCGGGCGAGAACTGTTGAAGGATCGTGAGTCCGCCGGCCCATTCCGATTGATAGTGCGCGATCTTGTGAAAGCTGTCCACGAGTGTCGCATCGTCCATCACTCGCGAACATTCGTAAATCATCTGACAAAGTTTGAATTGGAGCGACCAAAGAGATTTTTTGTAATATAACAATAAGATTTGTAAACTCTGAATATTTAAACTTGTGTGAATCAGAATAGATGCTATAAAACGCAAGATGGACGAGAAAAAGCGTAACTTCTTGCATTTACTGATTCAAACTTTCTGTAAAGGATCTGGGTGAGCAACGACAGTTTCTGGCTTCTTCAGCATGAAGGTTTTTCTTACAATTCGTGACAATTCTACCTCGTATTAGGCTCACGAAAATGCAAAATACATCGTTCCGATAGCAACAAAGGAATACATGTTCTCGCTCAAAGTCAACAACTGTTTTTGAATACGCAAGTGAACGTTTTATTACGAACAATTAACTACTCCCAGCAATTTTGCATACCTGACTTATCGGACAATTTCGTGAGTACTATACGAGATTGTGCTAGAAAGAATAAGTTTCAATGTATGCGATTTTCAAACATTCTTGGGCGATGGTATGCTAACCTTTTTCTTGATCTTCTCATTGGCGGCCTCGCCCTTTGGTATGCCGAACTCATCGAGCATCCGAAGCCGAAACTCATTCGGTTCTTTCGTGCCAATCTGCTCCTCAACTGCCTTTTCGAGACCGGTCAGATGTACGGTAATTGTGTGCTCACCCGCGTCACGATCGCCTGATAATGAACAGGTTTATCACCCGGGAAAATCGATATTTGGCGCTGAGCCGGGATAAGAAAAAGCAACAGCGCATATGTAGAGCACGAAGACAGTTTTAAGGAAAGAAGGGAAACGTTTGTTTGTTTAGTTGAAATAGGGTAAAATTAGTGTTTTATCGACACCCGCAACTTTCGTGTTCAGGAAATACATATGAGCAAATACCTCGGTGGTATGTTCACTGTTTCCTTACTTTCTATAGCTTTTAAGGAAGAGCAAATGCACTTTCTAGAATACTCTGTCCCCGTTGACCGTAACTTGCCCTGGGTGGGAATGATACGGAGGTTCCTTACAATTAGTGCGACAGGTGTTTTATAAGTCTTGATTGAAAATGTTCGAAAACGTTTCGGTGCATGTTTCTTAGAACTGTATAGCTATATAGAACTTGAACTATAGAACTATACACCTTGCTTGGCCTGGATAACTGAATTGTCAAAGAACCGATGGCACCGCGCCTTGTGCTCCCCACCCTCCCGTATTCGCACTACAAATCCCCGGGTCACCTTTCTTCTTTTGAGTAATCGCTTTGTCGTCATATGCATATGAGGCAGGCACACAGACAGGCGGTTTGGGGGAAACGCTCTGCGCATACGAAATCCACACTGTGACCAATCACAGTTATTTCAACATCCTGTGAAATGCTTCTATGGAAACTTGGACCTCCTGGAGCGCTTCCAGTTCAAAATGTTCGACATCCTGTACGTTAGTCACAAGTGAGGAATATGGCTGGCTCTGCGAGTTGTTTCGACAGGAAACGGGTTGAAAATCGATACGGATCGTGGTTTGAACGGGTTGATCAATAGCGTTTCGTGGAACGCAGTGAACACACCACGTCCAGAGATGAGAGAGGATAGGAAACACAAGGAACGTGTTATGTTGAGCAGTGTGTTTAAGGATGCTCGAACAAACTGCGGAACACAATATATGCTGATGTTCAAAGTACCGTTCAAAAGTAGTAGTAGGGTAATTATACTTTTCCTTGCGTTTGTTATCTTTCTTGATGTGTTACGTTGCGTGGAAGAATATAATGCATGCGAAAGTTGCAGATATCATAGCGTTTTATGATCACCGGCATAATGTACCTTATTTCCATGCAAACGCATAGGAATTTGAAAAATGAAGGAAAGAAGATGCAAGTTGTAAATCAGCGATCTAGGAAAAGCTTCAAACGTTATGAGACGAACAATATACGAACAATCTTATGGAAGGCATCATCCTTTGGCTGACATACAAGAACGAATACGAAGCACAAGAACGAACCTTCAGAATCGTTCTTCTGTGCCTCGGCTTTCCTCTTCTTCTTCCATCGTTCCTCGCGGATGTGCTTCTCGTTCATACCACCAAGTAGGCATCGTTTGAAGCGACAGGCACGACATCCGCTTTCGCGAACTGAAAGGGATCGTTGAGGATCTACACTTCTATATGCACTATTTTAATATCTGACTCCATCCTGTACGAATATCCCATTGTTACTATCGTACATATTGTTATGGTTCTTCCGCATCATACAAATTGTTCGTAACATTGCCGTTTCATAAGCTTATAGATATATCGACAGCGCTACATTTGTGTTCGAGAAAGCGTCAAATCAACAAGAAAGAATATAAAACGAAAATCGGATATTTGTACAGACGGTATTCCAATAGTACGTTTTCTTTGATTCCTTTTTTGTTACACGCGTTGTATACATATTCACGAATGTACATGTTGCATTGAAAACATAAGTTGCGTTTTCGGAAAA
>JACMIJ010001667.1:0-11714 GCA_014805365.1 Koerneria luziae
AGCCATGTCATATACCATTCGAACGAGCTCGACGAACTGATCATTCCACATGCAAAATCGTTGATGAAGCTTGCAAATTGACAGAGCTTGGCTCGAAAAACCTCCTATTTGAGCACCTTTTCAACTGGGGCACTATGAAATCGAGCACAGCAGAGCAGAGAAAACATAATCGATCCTCGTCCGATCTGTCTTTCCCGGTTTAGTTCGGTTGGGACAGATCAAGTGCTCGAGTACATGCTCGTGCAACAAAATCCTTGAAATGCTCATCGTATTGTAGAACACACCAATGAAAGTACTTATACAGCTGGACCGACAGCTTTCGTACTGTTTTGCAGTTTTGGCAGAGCTTTCTAGTGCATATTCATACTTTTGTTTCTTTCTTGAAAGCTAGCAACTTCAAACTGTATGTAATGTGCTCGGTAGAATGAGAACAAGTTTTCGTGGCTGGAATTCTCAATTTCCCTGTGTTTAAATGGAGTATACTAGGAGTAAACACAAGTTGCTAAGCTCAATGGTATCTAGTCGTTTGGAATACTGCCTAACAATACGAACTGAGATGTACTGCAGTGTTGCTCTCTGGCCCAGCCGGCCATATTTTCGTTTAATATTACGACGTTGCACACAAATTCATATCTAGTAACGCGTTTTTGTCATCCTTAGATTCTGAAAATATGTAACTTGTACACATTATGGCCGTAACATGCCAAAAGTCAAGTACTAAGGGACAATATACGTTTTGTGCGCAAGTGATTTGATGTGTGCTTTTGCGATCTAAGTTTGCTGAAATTCGGTCAAAAAAGCCATAAAGCAAATCCGAAAAGCAACATTGCGAAAAGCTTTCAGGCAATATTGATTTTCAAGATTTTCAAGATTTCAAGCAATATTGCGAAAGCGATAAAGCAGTTCTTGTCCCAATACAGCGATAGCGAAGCAAAAAAATTCACACTGTGGCCACAGTTATTTCATCATTATATTGATTGTTTTCATGGAAATATGGACTCAGATCCTGACTTGTGATGTCAAAAATTTTGTATTGGAAACTATTTAGGAGGTTCAAGTATGCGTTGACATATTTTGCAGAATGGTGCAAACAACTGTGATTGGTGACAGTGTGGATATTGTTTGTATGGACTCGTGTTTAGAGTACGAAGTTTTCAACCTCGTGTATGTTACTCACAGTACAGAAATATGTCTGCGACGACAGACGAATAAACTTCGTCTCCATTTAAAGCAATGTTTGTGTGTGTTGTGCAAAGTTTGTTTGACGTCATCAGCATAATACAGTTCTTTATCTTCGCTTACTATGTGGTCCGTTAATGAGAGAGGGAATGTTCAGCTGCATGGTACTATTGGAGTATCTGACTCCGTTCTGTACAAATATCCGACTGGCATTATATATTCAATTTTGTGAGCGTATTCACGTTTTTCACAATTCAGCACAGATTTACAGCTTGTGAAATGACATAGGTTTGTGAAAATTTAAAAACTTTGGCAAATGTAGGTGATTGGAACTAAACCTAACAATAAGATACCATTATAAATCGAAAGTCGGATTTTTGTACAGAACGGAGTCAGGTAAGCCAATAGTACATCTTGCTATTTCCGTTCTGTACAGCAAACATCCTTCCGTCGCAGTATATGCAAATACGATCAAGCATTCTACTTCCACACAGGTTCTAAAACTTGCATAGGTGTTAGGTGAGACCATTGAATATGCTAGCCAATTTGAATGATGGAAAAGAAGTACGTATTGCAATAAGACTTGAACATATTTAGCGACAGTTGGACATTTGTGTTCAAAACGGAATCATTTATTCCGATTGTATTTTTCGCTCAATGGGCGGAGCCTTGCTTCTTCGACAGATTCTCGGCCAACTTGTCGAGAAATTCGAACGTGTTCAGATAATCGGAGCGAGCAATCCTGAAGTTACAGTTTTACACAGAGAAAGCAACTCTGAAATTTTGAGTGTTTTCAACACTCACGTTCTTTATTGGATTACGAAATAGTGCTTAACATTGAAGAAAAATGTGTGCTAAAAACACTCGAACACTATTCAGGCTTAGTTGAGGCGTTTCTCCTTAGCTGCAACTCACTTATCCATCGAACCCTTGACGCAGAGCGCCAGATCCTTGGTCATGAAGCCGGCTTCAATCGTTTCCACGCAGACTGCCTCCAAGTTATCGGCGAATCTGAAAAAGTTGTGGCTTTGCAGGAAGAGATGAGGTAAGAATGCCAATCACCCCGATAGACTCTCTCGCTGAAAAGTCGTTATTCCGTGAATAACCGAATTCCACTTTTTTCCCACCTCTACGACGGTGCGTTCGGTGCATTATGGCGTATGGCGTAAATTGCATTGGTGGCTTATATCCCGGAAAAAATGGTGTATTGGTGTAATGGTGTAATAGTGTAAAATATTGGTGTATTGGTGTAAAATGGTGTAAGCCGAGGATGACGGTACATGGCCCAGCCAATTTACGTTCGCTAAGTCATCTCACCAAACAAGACGACGATGTTCGGATGACAAATACGGCGACTATTACTAACCGAGCTGTCTAAGTTACCGTGGCAAAAGAGCCGCCGTGGTAATGACATCATTTCTCAGAAAAAGTGCTCTTTCCAGCTAGGACATCCTCTAATTGGACCGTCCCTCAATAAACTTCCCATGATTTCTACATATGCATCGTCATATACACATATCTAGTCCCCGAAAGTGTGCAACTTGCCAAGAATCGAATCAACGCAAACTGCTTCACAATTCCGACGTTTTCTCCTTTTCACTCCAAAAATGGTGATATTACTACGGAGAACGCCGCGCAGGCTTGAACATTTACGTTACCTATGTCATGGATTCACATTCCATGATCCGAGATTTACATACCCATACTGTATTTACCCACGCTATTGTTCTCCATATGCTAATGTGCACGTGCGTATGCAAATGAGTTGATCTATCTCGTCGGCTACATTACTCTCGATTTCGGTCCCGACTCGAAGTCGGTCTGTTGCTGCATTGTGGATGGGACAGCAACCGCGTGGCCAGCAACTGCTGTAAGGCGAGCACACTACCAAGGGAACATTACGTCATTTTGATGTTACTGGAAAAAAGTTTTTATCAAGTTGTTAGATTCCCATTGATTCCCATAGATTCTCATTGATTAGATTAGCTATCTATAAACAACATTGAAACACCAACCGTGCAAGCGCTGCGTTGTTATCGAGTTTCGCTCGATGCGCAAGTCCTCGGGTCCATGCATATATGGAAGCTGTAAAAAGCCGAATTGTTTTTCTTATGCACATTTTTCGCATTCCTATTCGAGACATGAGTATGTATGCATGTGTGCATTTATGAGGCATATTTGACGAAAATATGGGCAATGATTGGTAACAGAGGAAAACGGGTGGAATATTATATGGCGGGATACGCTTTATCCCGATCAGTCATTGGGAATTTGTGCCATTTTAAAAAGCATTGTTTGGGACGATCTCAAAAGTGCACAAATTATACGCGTACAAGCTCGCTTTTTCGTCAGTAAACAAAAACCGATATTAACGTTGGCATTTGATCCTACGTTGAGCATTATTTGAAATCTATGCTGAAGTACAGTGAAGTTCAAAGAGCAACTTGTGATAAGTGATTTTGTGCGCTTATGGGATCGTTCCGAGTGTCTTCGATACACTTGGATTATCTTTTTGTTCTTTTGATATCAAATATTTCCTTCTTGCTTTTTGCTTGGGGGCGTAGTGGTATAGAGGGGGCGTAGTGGTGTATCGGCAACAGGCGCTCTATGCCACGCAGTAGACCCGGGTTCGATCCCCGGCACCGTCCTATCCCAACCAAGGTGTTATCCCTCCGGGGTCGGCAATTGGTCGTGATATTCACGAAAGTAAATAGGTCTGGCGAAAAGGTTGGGCGACTCCGGACTTAATATGCTCCACGTGTCCCGGCCTCTTCGGGACCCCCCGCAGGCGAATAGGCCTTGATTCGGGAGAACTGAACTTTACTTTTTTGCTTCTCACAGTAGGTACGTTTGTCTTTCCCTGAATTGGCTAAGAATGCTTCGGCTTGGGCTTACCGATCGGATTTGTGGATGTTTCCTGTCCCTTCTGATGCTGCCGATAGTGGCGGGTGACGGTGCCGTGTGCGGCCTCGGCCTCGACCGTCTTGCCGTCGGGGCAGACCAGCACGGACGTCATCAGGCCGAGCGAACCGTAGCCTGAAGTTCACACATACGTTTTCTTCTAGTCCGCAATCAGAAGGGTTTTTTCGGCGGTTGATGACATTCTTTCATCGGGGAACACCCACTAGGGCATCCATACATATGTACATACATTGCTTTGCTGTTACAAAAAGGGACAAAAATGGTTCTATCTTCGCTACGACGTTTGAGAACACACCACTTTAGAACCAGACGTTCTAGAGACGTCGGGTTCTGAAATGTGGTGTTCTCAAACGTCGTAGTGCCGCGCTGTCTATATACGTTGCGTGTACGATGTGTTAGACTCAGGACTCCACACATGAGAACTGGCTGGATGACGGTGCCAGGAGTGTTCTGTTGCCGTACTTTTCGGTGCTCTTTTGGACGCACGCAACGCGCACGCAACGCGCGCACGCAACGCGTACCTTGCGCGACGCTGTCCGACTGCACATCGCCGTCGTAGTTCTTGCACGCCCAGACGAAGCCACCGTCCGACTTCATCGCTTGCGCGACCATGTCGTCGATCAGTCGGTGCTCGTACCAAATGCCAGCCGACTTGTACTGCTTCTCGTAGTCCTGTGTGAATTATCTTATTGTTAGCCCGAAACCGAAATTACCGTCTGTTCTTCGAGACTGTACGTGGAATCAAATAAGGTCAATCTATTTTGTTTCCACCAGTCTAATGTAAATTAGCTTTGTCCGGAATCAAGTCTTTTGTGCACATTCGCAAAACTATTCAGCGCACTGTTACCTAACAAGCTGGTGATGAAACACAATAAAGATGCAAAAAGATGTAATTACGCAAGTTAGTGTATGTCATGCAGAAGAGCCATAGCAATAAAATTTTTCTGTACAGCCACAGTCGGACACTTGACACTACCGGTATTTCCCATACCGGATGAGATGATGCCTTGGTCGAGTAAAGTTTCTGATCGCGGGGTATGGAACCCTGGCATAGCGTATGATGTAGGCCGCTCTTATATACATAACGTAAGTGACATAAACTTTGTCTTAGCCTTAAGCGGTTGTTGGCACATCCGTACCTTTGCATAGATTTCAGCAAAGATGTCCTTGAAGCGGCCGTCGTACTTCTTCAAGATCGTGTTCTTCGTGCTGAACACACAGAATAACGAAAGATAACGAGTGATAACTTTCAGTTTTTGTGGCATTGCCCGCTGTTCAGTGCCTACAGAGTTATAAACACTCATTTTGTGCTAATTGTAATTCAGAGTCTCCATGTTTCACATGGGAGAAAATAAGCATTCAAATCACTAAAGTACCATTCAGGCTTCGTTGACGGTAATTTTGCTCTCAAGAACTGCTGTATTGTTGTGTCGAGAGTAGCTGTCGTCTAATAAGCAAACGCGTTACTATAACAAGAATGTTTACCTCAGGTAAAGCGGATAGCCTCGCTGGAGGGCATACTGGAACGAGGCGTGTGCGAAGTCGATAATCGACTGATCGGTATTGTACATCGAGAGTGAGACTCCGGGTCCCTGAAGGGTACACATCATGTTCACACGACGATCAATCACAGTTATTTCAACATCCTGCGAAATTTTTCTATGGAAATTTGAACCTCTTAGAGTCTTTCGAGTACAAAACTTTCGACATCCTGTGCGTTAGTCACACGTCAGGAATGTGTCTGCTGAAGATGCGGTGTTTTGCTTTAACTGCGTTCTGCGTGTATGTCGACTGACGCACAAAACCATTCAAACTTTCTTCTTTCACAAGAGCCTCTACAAACTTGTATAGCGTCAGAGAGCAGTGAAAGTTTTGAATTTGCTAGCATATTTATGTGATTTGAAGAAGAATGACAAAAGAATTGGCATTGCTGTGGTATATTTGCTCAAAACGCAACCAATAAAATCGTCTTCTAAAAACACGAAAAATTATAATTCGCGTTAAATTATACCCTTCTTATCATGTTTTGTAGCCTCTCGCTGCTTAGCATAAGGGCGCACCTTGTTAACTACATAATATTTTCTTCGCTTATTTTTTCTTGTTTCTAAGTTGGGGGGAACAGCTTACCTTGAAATCGAACACTTCATGAGTGATTGGCGTTCCACCGGCAGCTGGAATCCATCGGATCTCCAACTTTCCGGCAGCCGGAACAACAAAGTCGGTAGCCTTGTACTAAAAGAGCAAATGCTGGTTTGTAAGTAATAACATTACAGGTTAAAAAGCACATCTTTTGCCGTTCCAGTAAATGGTTTATCTTGGAGTTTTGTGCACATCATTGTTCCCTGGTATTCTTAGTCATTTCAGGACACATAACTGTTTCTATCTGCTGCAGTGACCATTTCCTGTCAGTCTCACTTTTTCTCTCTCTCTCTCTCTCTCTCATTCTTACTTCTCTCTGTCTTCCTCGGCCTCGATTAGCCTTGTCCTGTCCGCCGGTAATTGCCAGCAACTATTGCGGTCATGGCAAAATTGAAGGCATGGGCGTATGCATGTACAGTATGTAAGAATAAGAGAAAAAAGCCCACAATTTTGTTAGAAAAAACTGCCGCTTATTGTCAATATTATAGTAATGTGAGATTAGTTGGTTTCTGACTCTATATCGTATTGTCCTTTCGTCCCGTCTCAGTACCATTCGCTTAAAATTCAGGTTTCGGGGGGGGGGGCAACTGTTAGACAAAAATCCAAACGTATTCCGTCTCTTTGATATGCAAAAAACATGTGCTTCTGTGCGTATGATTTGCGCCCCTTTACGTCCGTAAATTGTGTTCTGTTACTTTTGGCTACTCAGTAAAAATAGGCCTCAAGACTTGAGTGTTCTAAATTACGCTTTAGTGCTTGAGTGTTTGTAACACTCGTTTTTGTCAATAGGATTACGAACTGCTTGACGCTAAGAAGAAAATGAGTCAGGCTTGTTATTGTCTAAGTACGGCACTATTGGAATACCTGACTCCGTTCTGTACGAATGTCCGACTAGTCATCATATATTCAATTTTATGAGCGCATTCAAGTTTATCACAAGTTTATAAGCTTGTGGAATGATATATGTTTTGTGAAAAAGTTAAATAGTTTGGCAAATATGGATAATTGGAGCGAAACCTAACAATAATATACCATTATAGATCGACAGCCGGATATTTGTGCAAAACGGAGTCGGGTAGAGTAATAGTATTATTGGCATATCTGACTCCGTTCCATACAAATATCCGACTGTCACTATATATTGACTTTATTAAGCTTATTCAAATGCTTCACAGGCTCATTAGCTTGTCAGACAGCGTACATTTGTCAAAAATTTGAATACTCTAGTAAATCTGTGCAATTGGAAAGAAACCTAACAATAAGATATGATTACACATTGACAGTCTAGTAGGTGTACAGAACGGTGTCGGGTAAGCCACATAGTACGCCCTTTTACGTCCGTAAATTTTGTTCTGTTATTTTCGGCTACTCATTAAAACAATGCGCCTCAAGACTTGAGTGCTTTCAAATACGCTTTAGTGCTCGAGTGTTTATAACACTCTTTTTTGTCAATAGGATTACGAACTGCTTGACGCTCAGAAGAAAATGAGTGTTTTAGACACTCATTCAGGCTTATTGTCTAAGATGAGTGTTTTAAGCGCTCATTCAGGTTTATTGTCTAAGAGAAGAAAATAAGTGTTTTAAACGCTCATTCAGGTTTATTGTCTAAGAGAAGAAAATGAGTGTTTTAAACGCTCATTCATTCTTGTTATTGCCTAAGTATGGCACCTGGTCCGCGTGTGCGTGACGGCCGATGACGATCGGCTTCGTCCACGAGTTGACGAGTCGCGGCACGTTCTTACAGATGATCGGCTCGCGGAAGACGGTGCCTCCGAGGATGTTTCGGATCGTGCCGTTCGGCGACTTCCACATCTTCTTCAGCTTGAACTCTGCAAGGTGTCATGGATGCCCATTCCATGATCTGAGATTTACATACACATACCGTATTGGCCCATGCAATTCTTCTCCACATACTAATGTGTACTTATGCAAATGACTCGGTCTTTCTCACAGGCGAATTTACTCTCTTTTGCGGTCCGACTCGTGGTCGGTTTGTTGTATTGCGATAAAGGATTTATAAGAAACCGCATGGCCACCAAGCGCTGTGAAAGCGAGCACAATACCAAGGGGACAACTTCTTCACATGCTTATCTCGTATGGCAAAGGCAAAGTCAACCGTATTCAAGGCATTTCGCCTGCGGGTGGTCCTGAGAAGGCCAGCATGTTGTGAAGCTATTTAAGTCCAAATTTGCGCAGTCATTCTCACGGCCAGAATAATCTTT
This sequence comes from Koerneria luziae, assembly GCA_014805365.1. Lineage (NCBI taxonomy): Eukaryota > Metazoa > Nematoda > Chromadorea > Rhabditida > Neodiplogasteridae > Koerneria > Koerneria luziae. The sequence continues at coordinate 8,463 of JACMIJ010001667.1, forward strand.
GTGGTATTATCACTACCAATTGTTATCTCGTATGTACATTACTCTGTCAGTACCTTACTCCGTTCTGTACACAGTCTCGCACTTTCGTATATGGTCTCCACAATGTGGCCAATCACAGTACCAAAGCCGGAAGAAACAGATTGCACTGTACAACAACAGTTGCCTACGGAAATCTTATTGTAATGGTACAGTACAGAGTCGGATAAACCAATCTATTCCAACACTAAACGAACAAGTAGCACGTTCCCTCTTGTGTATAAGTTTCTTTGCGTAATTTTCTAATGTACATAGAATTCTTTCCTAATGTATTGTTTTCACATTTCAGTAGTAACCGGTAGCTGCAGTTTTGAGAAACAGCCATAGTCTTTAAATAGAAGATTTCGATGGTTGAACGAAATGTGTATTACCTTCAACACGAGCTTCATCCGGAGTGATGGTTGCGCATTTCACCGCGACATTGTACTTGAGCGTTGCATTCGCTGCATCAATCGTAACTACAAGGCAAAGGTGAATGGATGATAACTTGATGTTAAAGGACCTGTAAAACCGTCTTTTCACTGTGGAAGAAATGTGTTTAAGCGTCCCGCACCTTCTGTTATAGGAAAACCATATAACGAAATGGTGCATTTTGCCTCCGAGGATTCACGGTTTTCAGACCCTTTAAGGTGCAGGATACTACAGTGTAAGACAAACTTGCATTTTTTGAGACTCAAACAGCTGAAACGCCTTACCTCAAACATCTTAGCCACGGTACAAAAATTCTAACAATAAGAAATCAATTAATGTGTCTGTTTTCGGATTTACTGTAATTGAAACCCTAAAGGAGATCAGAAACTATAAATTTGTTCAGGCTAAAATCGTCATTTACTTAGGAACTTGTTCCGTTGAACAGAGCTAGCGGGTCTGTTACAAACACATTTTTACCGTAGAAAACAACGGTTTCTCAGGCCAACTTGAATTTGTTGGAGTTTGCTAGTTAGTTAGTTCTAATCGTTAGCTAGTTCGTTAGTTCTAGGCGTTAGTAGTTCGTTAGTTCCTCAATTGTCCGTTATTGCACCTTGGTCGTCAGTTCGATCACGCTCTTCGATGCCCAAGTCGAAGAAGTGCAGGTTCAGGTCGACGTACGGTAGGATCAGCTTCTCCTTGATCAGATCCCAGATGATCCTAAACTCCAAAGTCATTGAAAGTGCAATCGACTAAGGTTTTTTCCGCATTAGATTTGAAGTTAGACTTATGCGGATTGCCGGAGTACGCACTGCTGAGGAGCCAGATGAGAGGTTCAAAAAAAAAACACCAAGAAACACTATTTGGTCTCTTGCAGGAACCTAAGCGTACCTGGTAATGCACACCGATTACTGTTGCCGTAAGATGCACATAGTTAAGTTAAATGTGTTCCGAAGATGCCAGCCGCTGCAAGTAGTAGTAGCACCATTTTTGATGCGAAAGGAGAGCAAAACCGATAGCATGCAGCAGTTTCTTTCAACTCTTTGCATGTTCCACATTTTTGTGGACAAACCATAAGACATTGATGCTGTGGAAGTTTATTGAATAATGTCCCAGTAATGTATGGCCTATCGGGGTAACTTTGCAGGCGCACTGTATTCTTTTCACTTGATAAATAGTACTATAGTACTACGGCAGCAGTGTTTCGTAGTAATCACTTTCGACCTGTTCATTATACCCTAGTTGCTACCAAACTGTGTCTGCTGACCTGGTCATCTCGTCTCCTTGCATCTCGACCACATCGCCGCCCTTGATCTTTCCAGTCATCATGCACTCCTTAATTACTTTTCGTGATTTCGGTCTGGCACAAAGTAACGAAAAAAACGCCAACGAAACATTGAATAGACAGCATACAGAACAACTGCCGCACTAGAAATGGAACTTTTGCATGAGTTGCGCGCACCGCGACGCGTGCTGACGCGACGCGTGCTTACGCGTCCCGGAGAGGGATGTTCCATTTTGTGACGTACAGTGCAGATACAGTCCAGCAACACTACAACAGGTAAAGTTAATGCAAACAGTATGAGGTAAGAGTGAACGATACTGTATCATAAATCACATTAGCACTATAAGTGTTCATTTTTTTTTGGGAACTATTGCATAATCTCTCTCTGAATGTCACAGTCAGAGAGCATTAAACAAGATATCAACAAGCAACAGATACATTCAACGATAAGTGGAGGAAAGAGAAACAAATGAAGGAAAATGCTGGTGCTTCACTTAATCTTCGATTAGATCGGCTAGATCTCTATGTTCTGACTCGCATGTCTCCAAAAGACAAAATCATAAGTGACCACATATGTACATTTGAAAACGTATTCACTTTTTTGCATCTCAATGATGTTTTAAGAGCTTACCAGGCAGCTATAAGATTGACTAAGATTGCAAGTGCATAGCAACTGTCGGATGTTTGATAATTTCATCGTATCTATTGCTTAAGTTCCTAGGTACTTGGCAATCGGAAAACAGCAATGGAAGGCATTGAAAAACGAACTATTCATAACATGACGGAACGGTGTGCTGGTTCTGAGGAAAGGGAGTGAGATGAGTGCTGTGACATACAGGGACAATCCCACGAGCGCACAAAATCACTTGTGCACAAACCATACCTTGTAGCATAAGCAAAAATAGTAACTGTGTCGTTTTTCTTTGCCTTCTGTTAAAAAATATGGTTGCGCGCTATGATTTGTGCGCTTTTGGAATCGTTACGATGTACCAGATTATGTTGGCATGTCTATATGTATGCCGTAAATGTTAAACACCCCGTCCGTTTTGCATGTAATATAATATCTACATTACTTTGGGACATCGTAAGACCAATTACCACAGCGGCTCGATACTTTCACTGTTCAACCGCTACCATTTTACACGATCCTTAACAAATGGTACCCATGTGAGGCGGAAAGTACGCAAACAAGACACATTCTAAGCTGGTACAGAAGTAAGGTATTACAATTACATACAATAAGGCACCAATAAAGACTGCTTTGTGACTAGCAACGAGAAAAGTGCAAAGTGTTACCGAAATGTGCCAGGCGATTGTTCTCGGCGCGCATGATAGCGAACTGCCACGTATACGCACAAACAATGCAGCCTCTTTGTAGTTTATAGTTTCATTAAACTATATGCCTTTGGTTCACATAGGTGCAAAAGTTCAGCATTATATGACAAGTTTTGAACAAAGTTCGTCAAACTTACATCTAATATACACACACAAACCTCAGCATCTCGTCAAGCTACAAAAATGTT
>JACMIJ010001668.1:0-11713 GCA_014805365.1 Koerneria luziae
TTCTATGGGTACACCCCCCCCCCCATTTTTGACTACTTTTCCGCTCTGCCTTTTTATTCTATGGCTGTGGTTACAGATGGTCGTCCGGCGGAGAGATATCGCACGGATCTCTTGAATGCGATGAAAACGGCGGAGTGCGACGACTTTGACCATGACGAGTACTCGGTGTTACCGGGCAATGGCTACATTCGATTAACCGACAAGTACGTTAGAAAACATGTTTGTGTTACTTTTGTTACTATTACTATTTATGTTACGTAGCGCATTACATCGCTATAAGGAAACGACAGGATCTGGGAGCGATGTAACGCGCAAATACTGTTGATTGTTTGCTTAATTTTTACAATTGTCCTCATGGTTAGTGAATCTTATTGTCATGGTGTAGTTATGGTTTATTTTTCTCTAAGAAATGCCAAAATATCTTATAGCTTTCTTTCCTTGGCTACTTTTGTATAATATTTTATGTGCTATTTTGTAACCTTTACCTGTTTGTTCAGATGGCGCGAGGAGTGGTCGCATGGTGTGCAGGTTGCACTCGATCCGCACCTCCTTCCCGACTTCCAAATCGAACCGTGCAATATACCCAGGACACGAAGAGCTGCCAAATTCAAGTTGTAAGCTCTTTGTATTTATATATTCTTTATTATTTACTATTCTATTACATATTCAAGGCAAAGTTACGGGATTACCGCAAATTAAGCATATTGTGCTATGTTTAATTTGCGCGAATCCGCAACTTTGTCGTTCATACATCGATTTGTCACATTTGTACAGAAACGGGATGTCTCTTGAGAATTCAAGCTTACGAACGTGGTATTTTCGTTGATAGTGTATTCCAAAACACTAGTGCCCCGGCCTGGCATTGTCAATAATTTCGTCGTCGATGTATTCCTAAGTATACCCTTCATGTTAAGGTTGCAAAAATGGTGTGCATTGATACCTTTAATATCTTGCGTGTGTGTTTGTAGTGCAAAGAAGTGTCGTCTCTAAGAAGTGAATGAGGATTATCATTGCAATTGTCTTCTATAAGTGTGGTTGCCTTATAATCACCCACCTTGAAGATAAATATATTATTATTATTAAATTGCAGGATGGCCAAGTACATGGCGGTTCGACCGGCATCGTACGTGTCAGATGCCACCCACACTCTCCATCCGCTTCCTCCATCACGGATCTACGAAGCGGATAAGATGGATGTGAACTATGTGCAGAAGCTCAACAGGTTCGTTTTCTGGGTTCTTGTTTTTTTTTCGGCGCCGCCCAATATAAGAACCGCCTGAATAAGAACCCTAAACAATGCTTGCTAATTTGATTATCCTTTGTCCGAGGGTTCTTATTCAGGCGGTTCTTATTCTTGGCGGCGCCGTTTTTTCTTTCCCCTTTTCACGTAATTGTCACTCATCGAATAGTCGCATGTAGTTGTTTTATGGTGTCGGCATGCGGCAATTTATTGTTTGCAATTATGAAGTTTTCGCGATCTGACTAGAGTGTAGTGTCCCGGTAGACAGAACAGATGCCTAAGAGAGTGTTACCTGGCTGCTTGCAAACAGAATGACAAGATAGGGGGGACAAGTAGTCAAAAGTTGGAAGGGAGTACCTACGGACCGTGTTTCTTTGGAGATGTTCAACATTTTGATTGTTTTACATTGTTATTTTCACATATTACTGACTAGTTGTAAGAGATTTTAGGTTGAGGTTATTTCCGTTTTCTGAAGCTAAAGACTGTTGACTAGAGAAAAAGACACCTTTTCATGCTTTCGATGTCGTTTTAATTAGCATTGTATAGTTTTGTTTGCAGTCGAAAGCAAGAGCAAGGCCTGCCACAACTGCCGATGGGAGTGTTCCTCGATCTGATGAACTCGTTCGAGATTGAGTGTTACAAGGTATGTCCATGATTTTTCCTCTTTTTTTTTATCTTGTAACTTATTTTCACTGTCTTGTTGGTATTGCTTTGTGGTTCATCTTAATAGAATCAATGATGAAGAGTGTCCAAGATTTTTGTATTCTTGCCATACCACCACTTCTACGAAGCCAGTTCCCACGTTTACGCTTCCTTTTGAGTACCAAAAGAATATTTTTCTCACTCGTGTTAGGGAATTTTCTACATTTGTACTTGTTTTATACTCTTTTATTAGTTCATACACCTACTTTGTCTCTCCTCATCTAGTTGGTTCCGACAAAAGCATAGCTTTCTCTGATTTCTACTTTTGATGTCCGATTCTATTTGTGTGCTGTGTTGTATGTGGCAGGGATTTCACTCGGCCGCATCATTCTTTCCTTGCCGGTTAGATCCATGTTCTTATTGTTAGACCAACAACGCTTCTTGACTTGTAGTTTGTAGCTATGGCAGCTGGGCTTCACTACATTTCATACACCTTTTACATCTGTGCCTTGCAGAGCATCCACTCGTCTCTGCTGACGACAATGTTGTCTCCTCGCACAACGGGAACGGGTATCGACGAGGATGCGCCGTGCGATGTCTGCACTCAGGTACGTTCAAATGGCTCTTCTTTATTAAAGTTTTGCTTTTTTTAACATTTGTGCAGTTTTTTGACAGTTCTTTATTGCATCCAATGCTCTGGTTTTCGCATTCAATTACCTAGAATATTATTGTTTTTTTGGTATTGGATTTGTATAGCGTACATCTTTGTTCCGCACATCTGCAGACTATGAGGCCTTGATCTGGAAACATACGTTTACGTTTCTGCTTGTCAATAGTGGCGTTGCCCTAGGGCATAAGGCAGCAAAAACGGAGTGCCTATGCGTTATTTTGGTTACGACTCATAAGGCAGCCTAAAATTGGGTGCCCCGATGGTATCTGTAGCATGTTTGTCGATGCATGTTCTGGAATGCTTGTCTTTACATCTTTGTGGTCTGCATATTCGGTATCCTGAACGGTATGGATTGCAGAAGGATCACTCGATCCACGACCAGATGATCTTCTGCGACGGCTGCAATGTGTGCGTGCACATGTCGTGCTACGGTCTGGAGAAGGTGCCGAAGGGCGAGTGGATGTGCGAGATGTGCACGTATGTCGGATTCGGAGCCAGGTATGTTCGGGCAGTTTCTAGAAGTTTCGGGGTATCACATCTCTATAGTTTTAGGTATTGCACTACTTTCAGGGCACCGGAGTTCCTTAGAAAATACAGAATATGTCTATTTTCAGCGCTTTTTTTTGAATGTTTGGTTACTCACAATTCAAGTAGCATCAATACGAAGTTGGTAGTTAAAGTTTGGTTACTCACAATTCAAGTAGCATCAATATCACGAAGTTGATAGTTACACTCTGGGAATAATTTTTGCTGGGCGTGCTTTCCATAGACGGATTTAAAATCTGGGAGTTGCCCTATATCACCAGGAATATGCTTATCCATGTACGATTGGCTTGCACATCCGCATTTCAGTTCGAAAGTGACGTGCTGCCTGTGTCCGAATATGGGCGGCGCCATGAAGAGAACGGACAACGGACTGTGGGCGCACATTGCGTGCGCCTTGTGGATACCGGAGATGAAGTAAGTTTGTTTTAAGGTTTTTAAAGTTTTTAAATATCTAAGGTTTCATGTACGAAATAGGAAATATTATAGTTTTTACGCTGCTCTGAATGAGGCTTATGCTATTCTTCGTGTGTAATTATTTGTTTTTCCTCGTTGTTATACATTACTTTTGCAATTTTTTTCTATTTTCAAAGCTTATTTGTTCCAGGTTTGTGGATATAGAGAAGCGCGAACCAATCACTGGTGTTGATGATGTGTTGGACGAGAGGTGGTGCCTGAAGTAAGTTACTTTTTGTAACTTTATTTTATAAAGCTTATTTTGTATAATGCAACACACGCCATTTATTGTGATTTCTGTACAAGTTACAAATCTGACTCCTCTTCAGGTGCTGTGTGTGCGATCTGCGACAGGGTGCGTGCATACAGTGTTCGAACAAATCGTGCGTCAAGGCGTTTCATCCGACGTGCGCGCAACGTGCGCACTTCCACATGGAACTGATCGAGGTTTGTTATGGTAGCTATGAATGTTGTTTATCTCAATGCGTGTCAGCAATGATACGTTTTATGTAGAGAAAGTTGAAATGTGTGATCACTTTTCACTTCAACAGTTAAATAGATTCGTCTAAACGAATTCGCTCGTTGGAAAGCCTATATCCTATTTCATGAGGCTCGTATTGTGTTGGCATTTGTCAAACTCTTACTTTGTTTAACTTCTGATTCCTTAAGGATGGCGGTGAGGACAGTGAAATCGAGTTCATTTCGTACTGTGGACGACACTCCGGAGCCGAGAGCAGGAATGAGAAGGTACGGCAAGTCAATCCGGTTGCGTTATGTCATGTTTGTATGCTTAATGGAATCCTTGCGTTTTCTTAATCTGCGTTCTTAGCAACTATGTTACATTGTAAATATAAACTTTTTTGTCTTTTGTAACATTATTTTATTACAAACACAGCTTGTTGTATTTATATTCTGCTCGTTTAGGTGGAGCCAAAGGCGAGTGGAAGTCAAAAGACCGATGTCGAGGAGGAGGAAGAGGACGATAGGAACGAGGCATTGAGAGAACTCGAGAAGACATTCTACCTGCACATCAAAAGCGAGAAAGTGGCTGACAGGTAATCATGTTTAGTGTGTTATATGTATGTTATCTTTTTGTGGGAGAAGATTGAAGGGATTATGGGTTTTGTGATCAGACTGTTTAGTGTAAAATATAATCTTTATAATCTGTATTCAACTCCCAAGGCATTTGATTACAAGAAAAATGCTCTTATGGGGACAGGGGTTGGGGATAACAATCTTATGAATTGTTGGAGTTCAACGTTGGGTAATGGATAGGGATTGTATGATTACGTCCATGTTTTCAGCTTAAAAGTCGATCGATTACTGGCATCGGACGTGTACGAGTACTGGAAGTTGAAGAGGAAGGACAAGGGATGTCGGCCATTGGTAAGTTTTTTTTTACTGTAAGCAGAAAAGCTTCAATTTGCGTTAACAATCAGTATTTTTATGCCTTTAAGGTATTTTTTCAGTTAATATAAGAATTTTTTTCGGTAAATGGAGGATGTGCTGATGGTTTTTTTGCGTTTAGATTCGTTGTCCGGAGAACGAGATCGTTGTCGAGGATCGGACTCCGTTGTTGATTCTGCCGAATAACGGCCTCGATTCCACTCCAATGGTGAGTTATCTGCTGAGGCAGTACACTCCTCTGTCTCCAGTAAGATGTCTCGAAATGTTAACTAAGATTCGAATTTTTTTGTGGTTTGAAATGTCTGTTTTGGAGTAGACTGAATACACTTTCTTAGAGTTCTTATTTTTAGAGCTCTTTCTTTCTATGAGTTTTGATACACTTCAATCATGTTCCTTTGCAGTTATCGAGTCATCCGGATACCGAGCAAATGCTGAGTACGCCCTTTCAACGGAAAGCGTTTCGGTTTCAGAAGTGCTACCAAAGTGTAGATCGGGTATGTTCTTGGCATCACGTACATTTTTGCACATTCCTGGCTTACATGCTTCAATCTTTCACAATACCAAGGCTGTGCTTTTTCCGTTTTCCAAAAATCATTTCCCGCACAGCCCTGTTAAATACCTACTCCCAATCTGAAAAGAAACGGCTCCGACAGAAGTCGTGCTATGTCTTGTTCTTTGTCATTAGCACCCGCACTTTTGTGTTTCCCTAGATACCAAAGAGTGTTACTGTTCAGAAATAATTCTAATGATCCGTTTTTTTCCTCCTTGCAATATCATACTCTTTCAGGGCAGAAATGCGATGCATCTTGTACTGAAGAGGGAACGAGCGAAGCGAGAGCACGTTCAGGCTCGGAGGGATCTCTTCCTTGGGTACGGTAATATTGCCTGTTATTCAATTTTAGTTCTTTATTCTTTATTTTTTGTTCAAACCGACAAAGGTCATTGGGTACCAGGCAATGACACTGATTTCACTTTTTGTTAATGTACAATTGTCATGTATTTCCTTTGTGCCTTTTGATATGTTAGCTGCACGATGGCTTTATGGGTTACATATTTTTACAGATTAGCTTGCTTAGCTTTACGTTACCGTATAATACTTTGTCTTTTTCCACGTTACCGTATAATCATCATGTATTGTTACAGTATCTGCGAGATGGACAGCGTGCAGTTTCCGGTCTCGCAGCGTGCGCTTACGCAGTACGTCGAAATGCTGCACTCGGACATGACCGATGAGGAGGTTTGTGAGATGATTAGTATGTTTCCATTGATTGCATCCTTGTATTGTATGCACGGCTTTATGAAGGCTTCTGTACGTGTTTAAACGGTTACGTGTTTCAGATTGCGGCATCTGAACAGTTGTGCCGTGACTACCCGGATGGTGACTTCCCGAGGTACGATTATATTTTGTCATTATTATTCGACCATTGTTGCACTGACGAAGCCGACTCCCACTTTTACCCCAACTTTTTTTGAGCGACAAAAGAATATTAATATTTGAGCCCTCATGTTTGAGCGTTTTTAGAATTCATTACATCTCTTTCACAAATGCGAATTCCTACTTTTTGCCCCTCTTGTGGATCTGCCGGCTCTGTTACAGCCAGCCTAGCTCTTCACAGAAGTATTACGGTAGCTTGTTTGTAACCTTGGCAGTAAAAGTAAAGTAAAGTTCTCCCGAATCAAGGCCTATTCGTCTGCGGGGGTACTGAAGAGGCAGGGACACTGGCGGTAATCAGCCATCAATTAACGAAGCGTATTCCAGCTGCTCGTTGGTGTCGGCTGGTTCGCCTAACGTGGAGTCGAGCGCACGTGAGGGCGTCCGTGCACCGTCCTCTCCGCTGCCGTCGGCCTCCAAGGAGAACACGATACTCTTGAGGTGAGTGGAACACGTTCCTATAGGAAACTACCCATTATTACTGTAATGTGAACTTTTGTGTGATAACTTCGATGTTTCTGCTCTCTGGATTCTTACTGGCGCTTTCCCGCCATACATCGCCATGTAACATTTCAATATTTCGAAAATGGGGTGGCCCTGTAGTGTAAGACACCCAGAAACGAGGTGCCTATTGAAAATTAGGTTCACAAACACTGCTTTCAATGTTAAGGTATCCCAAAACGGGGTTGTTGTCGATGTATGTTTCTCGCTATTAAGTCTATAGGCTTAGATGATTCTTGGTTTATGTTGCCGTTGTAGGAAGGCGCACGGCTTGCCGCGTCGTCTGATGAAACCGCAGAATCCAATCGAAACGACGCCGGCGGTTGCGCAGAAGCCGCCGCGCACATCGCCGCGTGTCGCGCGTCAGGACGTGCGGTACTCGTGAGCGGAAGGACGACTGCGGCTGTAACGGTGAGTGCATTGGTCATTGAAAGTACACACAGAAAAAAATTGCCTATTTCGCAAAATAAAATGACTTTCAAATGACCTTTATTTTGCGAATTAAGTCATATAAATGACTTACAGTTAAGTCATATAATGACTTAGAGCGTTTCGCAGTCATTTTATTTCGTCATTTTTTTCTGTGTGTAAAGGTGTGATTGTTTAGTAATTACGATAGATAAGGATAAATATGTACAAACTTGCTAGGAAGAAGAGCTACTTATTTTTAGAAATGTGAGATTAGCATATGTGTATCTCCTTTTGGTATTTGTTATCGTTACTTGTAGCATCTCATAGTTGGTCACAGGACCAAGAACAGTTTGCTAAGAGGCTTGATTACCTTGTTGATACACTTTGACTTTATGAGCTGGGTTTTTTTCAGTCTTCGTCATTCGCGTGCTCCTCTTCTGCCACTGGTGTCGGCCGGACATGTCACTCCATTCGTACGTTGCTCAACTGTCCCATCATTTTCGTGTTTCAACTCTTCGATATATCCTCGTTTTCCTCACTATCTCTATGTTATTGATCTCTGTTTCTTATTCTTCTGGATATTATTATTATGATATATTTTGCTGTGCGATTCTTTGTTTCCATCTTTCTTTTTTTTGAAACTGTCACCGCCCTGCTAATGTGTTTCTTCTCTATGCGTGCAATTTTACTTGTTGGCTTTGATTTTGTGTTCATACATCGGCAACAATGTTATTGATAACACTAAGATAACCTGTTTTGGGATACCTTAAGATTGGAAGCACCCCGTTTGTGAACCTAAATTTTGAATAGGCACCCCGTTTTTGACACCTTACACTAGAGAGTCACCCCGTTTACGAATTATGGGATGAATGTCGATGTATGGGTAAAACTTATGTTTGGTGTGGGGAAAACGGCTGTTTTTGCCATCTCAAAGAGCCATAACGGTATTCGAATGCTATGTTGTTTGTAGGATTAGTAAGGATATGAAGTAAACAGTGCTATTGTAATGGGGGATGTAGCAGTAAAATGGGAGAGTTTTTGGAACTCGTTTGTCGCTTATAGTCTTCTCTCTTTTTTGTCAATGCAAAAGTCCCATAAGCTTCAACCGGTCTATTATGCTTTTGATTTTTACTTTTCCAAAATTAGCATGGTCTTGTGTAGCAACTGACTATACAGGTGAGAGTTAACTCAACGTTCTGATCGGAGAGTTAACTCGTTAGCTCCTGATCAGAGAGTCGACTCTCCTCCCTGATCACTCTTCCCATGCCTTATTCGTAAGCTTACGGCTTTTTTTTTTGTTTTCTTCTTGTTACCGTTCTTTTTTTGTATATAACAGTGTACACATACTTGTATGATCACATTGTTTGCATCCTTCACTTTTATTATTATTAGTAATAATGCTAATGTACTGTAGAAACATGATCGTTCTTTGTGTTCATCAAATTTTGTCCGTTACGTGATAAATGGCGGGTTATGAAACGGTGTTGTACCGCGTCAGGAGCACACCTACTATGTCAAGAGCACATTTACTGCGTCAGGAGCACACTTACCACGTCAAGATCACGAGCGCTGGAGGTTGCTGCGTCGAGTACGCCGGTCAAGATAACCATGTAAATGAAGAAGCACTAAATAATGTATCGTATGCCCACCGTCTTTGTACGAACACTTTTTTCTTCGTTTCTCCATCTCTAACTCAGTTGTCCCTGACACCGGAAAGATACCATACACGGACAATGACGTTCCCTTGATCGTCGTTGATTTATGGATTTAGCTTGATCTTCATTGATTTATAGATTTGCTCTAATCCCAATTCATTTGGTGACAGGGCAGAGATGGTAGAGCTCTAATGCATGGACAAGGACGTTCCTAGAAACGTAAGGTCATCCCGAATTTGGATGCTTGTCTGTGTAAAGCACCCCGTAAATCAACCGCAGGATATGAGTATCACCCCGTATTGTAACGTGTTACTGCAGTATCAACCGCATTCCAAAAATAAGAACGTAGGGTTTCCATGTATGGATACCGTTCAAAAACGGTCTTTACGAGGTCGTTATAATTGCCCGTTGGCTGGGTTCCAGCCATTTACCGGTTCTGAATAGCCTCTAGGAAGTGAAATGTAGAAAATATTCATATGAGGGGTAAAAATCCTTTCAATGTTAAAGTGAGGGTGAAACCATATGTATAATTAAAAAAAGTAGACCGGATAAGTAGCACAAAATTGGAGGGAGTGTACTTACAGCTCGAATTTCATGAGGGGGTTTCCAAAATTTTCGGGTTTTTTACATAGGATCCACTACTAGCTAAGAGATTTTAGGTAGTGGGGTATAGCCTTATGCCACTGAACCCTTAGGGGATGGTCTCCGGAAAGTACCACCTTCTTACTCTGTGCGTGAAAGTGCGAGCAGGTTCTATGGAAGTGGTGGTATGCCGACTGGCTCATTCGACATTCATTGCAGCTCATCATATCAGACACATTCTGCCGTCTTCGACTTTCATTTGTTCGTCCTTCCGAATCGAGTGCTTCCGTGTTTTCGTTACTCATAGAAAAGGGCGCTTCAAATAAGCCTTAATTGTGCTTGAATGTTTAAAACTCTCATTTGCTTAGTGCTACGTATCCTATCGAAAAAAATGAGTATTATAAACACTCAAGCACTAAAGAGTCTTTACACACTCAAAATTTGAGGCTGATTTGTTTCTGATTAGGTCTGTCACACTTCCATGTGAATATATCTGTTACTCACAGTCCATGATAAACTCTTCGTTAATTCGATTATGACAATAAAGCAGAAGGTTCAAAAAAGTGCGTTGTTACAGTCTGTAAGGCATACAGGTAATAAGATTCTTGATACACTTTAAAATGATCATAAAAGCTACGGTACTTATTGTTGGTCCGAAACTATCCAGTCGGTAACAGCGGAAATGTTAAAGGGGGCCTGAAACCGTTCTTTTGTGTTAGCAGCACTGCGTGTACAAGCGACCCGCAACTTCTGTGAGGGGGCAACTATATAAGGAAATGGTGCTTTTTACCTCCGAGGATTCACGGTTTCCGGCCCCCTTTAAAGATGTGCAAACATGCTCCATCAACCGATCTACCGTACGTTATTTGTATACGGTTAGGTACTGTAGCTAAAGGATGCAAATTAAATCTCGACGGAGGTTGCACTGTTCCATCATGATATGTGTGCGCTCATTCCTGACTACGTACTTCCTGTTCATTTGCTGGCGACTTCAATCTCGAGCCGCTTTTTCCTGGCGGTCCTGTCAAGCGTGAAATTCCGACCTTTCCTGCATAGTATGCCGAGTGGGCATCAGCCCACGCATGCAACGTTTTGGCCCAATTCGGGAAACCCGGTTGGGCAAAGATTTTTGGTCTCATTGCCTCACAACGGATGCTCAGGTTGTGAGTTGTGCTTATTGTTAGACTTCCAGTAGGTTCAAACTATTGTCTAGCGACGAAGAGCTTTTCAATGTTGTTCAAAGTTCAGACAAAGATTGTCTTTGCTTTCTAATATTATAGTAACCAATAATAGGTAGGTTTTCGAATTTATTAAGTCTAATGGTATTATTGTTAGTAATTGTTAGTAGTGTCTGTTAGAATAATAAACGAAAGGCTAACACTGTGCATAATGCCTAATGAGTCCAATACCAACGGGGAAACCACGTTTCCCGCAATTCCCACTTCCCTGCAACACCAGTTCCCGCAATTCTCACAACATATGAATTGCGGGAACTGGTGTTGCGGGAAGTGGGAATTACGGGAAATGGTTATCGTCCAATACCAACTAGCCTTACCACAATGAACACACTTCCATAGATATGCGATCTTCAAGCTAGCGAACGTTTTGCATGTCGCCTTTGGAATGCAGGGCTTTCGTGATTGCAAGATGTGCGCGACGAAGAACGATTCTGATGAATAATGTCAGGGCAACACTTTTTCTGACCATCTGGAATGGCAGGCAGAGCATGTGGGTGGAGTGCATTACATTGGCCATTCTATGCAATGTACGGCCCGTTTTCGGTATTCAAGCTTATCTATAGACAATTATAACAGCTACATAGGTGACTAGATCGGCTGCAGTGAGATGCGATGATGAGGTTTGTACAGGTTATTTCTAATTGTAAGATATAAAATAGTCCTTTCACCTCTCTTATGTATAATTTCCTCATATTGCTTGTTGTTGTTTCGTGTTTCAAAGTAATAGTAATAGTTCCTACTAATTGATCCAAAGCAATTCTTATCTGCTTTTTAGTAAAGCAAGATCAGCACAAAAGTTTGGTCATCACTGTTGATAGCGCTGACTTGTTGATTCTAATTTTAGGGATTACTTCCATTACGGCATGCGTGTTCTCCATATCGCGAACAAAGTCAAATATTACTCGCCGTGAATAATGCAGTAGTTGGGTGAATAAT
>JACMIJ010001669.1:0-11710 GCA_014805365.1 Koerneria luziae
CCTAACCATTAATATTCCTCATATTGGATTCTAAGTGGCACTTAACATGCACTATCAGCTTAACTTCTGTTATCTTTTATGTTTATTTTTGATAAAGCGATTACAAAAAATTTCCCGATTTTCCCGATTTTCCCGGTTTCCCGACTTTGAAATTCGGGAAATTTCCCGTTTTCGATTTTCCCGGAAAAAAATTTCCCGCCCAGCCCTGGCGTAGCAGACATGACGAATGCCTTAAAGGGGGCTGGAAAGCATGAACAGTTGGATGCAAAAACCACCATTTCCTTATATCCCCCCTCACAGAAGTTTCGGGTCACTTGTACACGCAATTCTGCTAGCACAAAACAACGATTTCTGGTCTCCTTTAAAAAAATAGTAAACTCACTACTTAAAGCACTATGTCTCCGTTAACCGTAGGCTGGCCTATAAATAAAAATTCAGCGTTTTATGAGGCCTTAAAATCCGAAAAATTGGAATAATCACCAAAAAAAGTAAAAACGAAGAATAAAAAGTGTGACACTATGCCATATTTATTCACAGAAAACATAAGACTATTCGGACATGGTAAAAAATAAGTGTGCTCGTTCTTAAATATTCAAATTTACCAAGCTTTTTATTATAGTCACCCCTCTTATGTTGATGCTGTATAGGACTTCGATTTGAAATAAACCAAGCACTATTTTTGTAGTAATTCGGTCGTCTTTTTTCAGCGTCAGTTCGATTTACTCGGTTACTATGATGAAAATCATTTTGGAGCGTTGATTATCGCTCCCGACAGGGGACTCAACAGTACCAAGTGCGAATTAGCAATCATAAAGGTAAGGTTCGTGTGCTGAATCCATTACAGTGCCAGTTTTGGAACATAGCCGCATCAAGTGCATGAAAGGAAGTACGATTGTGTTACACTGTCACCTTTTAAAACGACAAGCCAAGAACAATGAGAATATATTATTGGCATTATCAGAGTCTTACTCAAACTGATAATTTGTCAATTCGCAGAGATGCCACTGTGGAACCGCGCCTCTATTTGAATGTAAATTTCTAACAACAAGATTAAGATGTCTTTCTCTAGAGGTGTTATTGGTTCTACTTCCACTGAGGGGGGGGGGCTTAGCCTTCGCCCTGGTTGGTTAGCTTGCGCCCTGACAAGGTGGACTACTCAGTCAGGGATGGAGGACACGCACCTCGCTCCTCAGATATGCCAATAGTATATGTCACCACGTTTCAGGCTTCGAATGATTATGATTGCTTTTCGCTTGTTTATGTTCATCCCGTTTTGAACGTGATGATCTATGCAGATGTTCATTCATATTTTCGCGATGCTAACTCACCGTGGCTGCTAATTCTGGCGGACAGAAATTCGCCTGTCGTTGAGGTGAGATAATACGACAACGCATCTATTACTGACCAAAAGACTTTTGGGAGGTGAAAGAAGGTTAGCATTTTTCCTCTGAAACCAAGTGAGGTGTTGTCGTGCTGACCATTCGGCGTTGGCCTCTCGAAAAAAATTGAAAGAGCTTGAGGATAAAGTTTGCCCTTGGGAAATATGCATTTGTTGAGTTTGGTCAGGCCAAGAAGAACACAGCGAAACTTGGCTATGACAAAAAAACATTATGGTCCCCGTTGGCTAGGATAATATTTTCTTGAACCTTCTGTCAAATTGCGCAATGTGAAACCAGAGGTGTGCGTTAAGTTATTTTCGTAAGGATGTAAAATCGTAAAATTCACGAAAGGATTTCCCGTGAAATTCGTTAAATATTACATATTACTGTTGATTTCCTTATGTGCACATGGTGGGACTACGCCGTCGTCGGAAAATTTTCGTAAAATTCTTATTTTTTTGAAATCCTTGGAGGCAAAATGCACCATTTCCTTATATAGTTGTCCCTCACAGAAGTTGCGGGTCTTTTATACACACAGTTCTGCTAACACAAAACAACGGTTTCCGGCCCCCCTTAACGCGCTTTATTAAAACATTTTTTGTTGTTTTTTTTAGGCTTACCATATCCAACCGGATGTTTGGAGTCCGGACTCCTCGCGGTATTGTGGGCGATTCGAATGCAACAATTTTAAAAGAACCATTTCGGCTGAATACGACCAGAAGCTGTATATCATGCGATTCAGGACGGAAGACGGACCAAGTTTGGACGATCTCATAACGAACGAAGTCATGATCTACGATCTACAGCAGCAGGAGCTGCGCACTTTGCCGATTGCCGGTAAGCTTACTCAGATAGATACACTCACACAGAAAAATCTCCGAATTTAAATGTCGGAAAATCGGAAAATTTCGGAAAATTCGGATGCGGAAACAGGTGATTTTTTGTTGAAAAATCACCTGTTATGGGAAACAGGTGATTTTTCAACAATACAATTTTGGGGGAAAAAGTTTTTCCCAACCTGATATATTCAAAATCAGCGCCATCAATAAAAATGAACAAAAATGTGTACTAATGGCGCCGCACCGAATGGATGCCGCTAGATTCGGATTCAGCGCTGTCGACTAACCCAGAATCCACAGTTTGACCTTCTACTGCACTTGAAAAACAGTGGATCTTCAATTGATTTCTTGTTATTTTCACAGCTGCGCATAGAAAGTAATGTTCAATTGTCTGAAGTAATTTGCTACAGTTTATGCAGACACTTGTACATATTCGTAAATGCTAACTTGCAACGCGCATTCGCTTTTCAGGTCCTTGCCCGAGTTTGGTGTTAGGCATTTCAAATTATGGCCGCCGATTGGCGCAGGCTGGCCGTTTTTTTGTGGTTCCCCGGCATGAAGGCCGACCGAACATGTTGGATATGGCGGAACTTCGATGGGTGAACCCAGTGGATCAGGTTTTTTTTTGCATATTAGGAATGCCGGAATGCAAGAATAAGATTGAAGAAAAAATGTTTTAAAAAATGTGCAATTAGCGTATCATTTTATTGCGGAGCAGAGAGATGCGGGTGTCGAGGCTGATTGTGAGAAAGAGCCGCTATTCCTATGCAGCCGCCGTAGTAATAGCACCATTTGTGAAGTGAAAGGAGAACAATCTAGGTACAATAGAGCAGTGGGGATTTGTTATATTCATTGCAAGTTCCTCATTTTTGTGAACGAACAAGAAGACACACATGTCATGGAAATTTTTTCAAGGAAAATATGTCCTATCGGGGTAAGTTGAAAGGAATACTGTTTTCCTCTCACATGAGAAATGGTGCTATTACTACGGCGGCAGACGTATTTATGATAGCTGTGAAACATAGATAAAAATGGCCTAGTCATGTGTTTTTTAATGATTGTGAACAGTGCGCTTACTCCTTTGTCAATTCATTTTATAAATTTAGTTGTTATTAAGCAAGCAGGGCAAAAATGCGTCACGCGGCGTGACTCTGCCTGACGCATTTCAATGATTTGCTTTGTTAGCAATGTGTACACAATTTTGTGAGCAATTACATTAATGTCAGGTCAGTATGGTCGTTGGTCACTTATCAAGCACATAAATCACGGTAAACGATACCGTATTCACTTGTAAAATCTCGTTTTTATTTTTTTCGTTCTGCGCCCTGTAGCGCTTATTATTGAAAAATCTGACTCCGTTCTGTACAAATATCCGACTGTCATTAAAAATTCAATTTTGAAAGCGGATAAAAGTATATCACAATGCAAAGTACAGGTTCAAATGCTTGTGAAATTACATATGTTTGTGAAAAATTGGAATGCTTTAGCAAATATGGATAATTGGAAAGAAACCTAACAATAAGATACCATTATAAATCGACAGTCGGATATTTGTACAGAGTCAGGTAAGCCAATAGTACTGTGTTTACCTTTTTGATTGAGGGTCAATGTGGAGTGGAACAGGTGACACTCCATTTTTCGTGCTGAATGTTTTCTTTTATGTTGTGTTTGGGCATAGCCCACTTATGCCTGTTTACTACCCGATCAAATGTTGTTGTGTCATGATACATGCTTTGTGCTTCAGTTATTGTGGTTGGTGGTGGTGGTGACGTGGAGAAGGAGAGGGCGAAGCTGGTAGCGGGTGGTGGTCGCCTTTCCTCGACATCGTCAACGGGTGCATCATCAATCGGTGAATCAGCCGTTGGTGTTGGAGGCTGAGTGATCCGTCGGGAAGCGCGGTGAGTCGATGGAGGTGTACCTTCAGAAGGAGGATCTCCTGATATGAATTCGAGCACCGGTTTTCTTGACATTTCGGACTCGAGAAGCAAGAAGAAAAAATCCTCTCATCGAGGATTTTCTCCGGCCCAATCAATTCGATTTTCCACTTCTCCACTGGTTTCGCGCCTGGCCACTTTACCGAAGCAATGCTGCCCGCTTCAAACTTTCCCGACGTTACCCATTCGGTTTTTATATAACCAAAAACATTTCTGTTAGTGCACAGTGCTCTAGACGACTTAGGTGGCATCCTGAAAAACAACGTTACGATTTCGTGTAAGCTGAGGAAAGTGACAAGATCGCAGCAACATTAAAGGAGGCCAGAAACCGTTGTTTTGTGTTAGCAGAAATGTGTGTATAAGCGACCCGCAACTTCTGTGAGGGGGGGGGCAACTAAATAAGGAAATATTGATTTTTGCCTCCGAGGATTCACGGTTTCTTGCCCCCTTTAACTTACAATTAGCAATAAGGCACTAACAATAAGAAATGCGAAACTAACGATGATTGAAAGTAGCACAGCTTAAAGTTTTAGCTAATCACTATTCGGTCGTATAACTGTTTGTTATACGCGGCCGTTCTGGAACTCTTTCATGAGCGAAATGGTTATGGTGTTACAATTAGCAGTAAGGCACTAACAATAAGGATTGTACTACAAGTCAATGTTTTAGCAACATAACGAATGTGTTAAACAATGTACAGCAACAACTTCACGAATAAGGCATCCGTTCTGCAAAAACTGCAACTTTCAGCAACGTTTAGCGCTGCACAGACATTGTGGCTAAACACAGTAAGAGCGGCAGGGCGCAGAACGAAATAATAAAAACGAGGTTTTGCAAGCGAATACGGTATCGTTTACCCTGATTTATGTGCTTGATGAGTGACCAACGACCATGCTGACCTAACATTAATGTAATTGCACACAAAATTGTGCACACATTGCTTACAAAGCAAAACATTGAAATGCGTCACGCAGAGCCACGCCGCGTGACGCATTTTTGGCCTTCAATGAAAAGGACTGTAAGTAAACATAATACATAATTCTAAGCAAGCAGAAGCAAGCTATACCGCTCGAACTAGGCATTAAGGAAGAGCGCCTCGAACCTTATGGAGGGGCGCTAGACTAGAGCGGGCCGCTTTCTCTTATCAAGATTGGCAGTACTTGTTGCTAAGCGTTGTTTTGTGTCGTCACGCTAATTCAAAGACTTCTGAGAACCATAGTACTGTACATTTACGTCGAAGAAGCGTTCAAAGCGTTGTTGACAAATAGAATTGCTTAATGTGTCATTCGTATATTTATTACTCAGTTTGGCCAAGAAACGTTACGAAAAACGCTTTCTAAATTTCGATAAATCCCGCTTTTTCGATACGCAGTTACGAATGAGTCTCGAAGAGGAGGAAGCACTTGAAAACAGGCCTACTGTAGATGGTATGTTGGCTATTTTATAGTGTGGGCCGTTCAAGACCAGGCTGTATCATTCTTTCGACACAGCCTGCATAGAGACAAAGGCTGCAACGAAGCTGTATCATACACAATGAAAGAGACTCCAGTCTCGAACAAAGGTGTATTGAATAAATTATATGAGACTCGCGTCTTGTATCGAATCATTCGATACAGCCTTTTTAAGGAGACTTTTTCCAGACTATGCAAGGCGTTTATAAGACTGCGTTGTTTTCTTGAAGCAGAAAATTGTTGCAACGATATATGTAATGAAATGTGCGTGTACCATGTGTGGCAGATATACCAGCTGCAGAATTTTTTGCAAATGCTGGTTTTTCTTGGATTAAACTTGGCTTTTAAGCATACATGAAAAAAATTGTTTATCTTAATGTAGTGCTTTATTGAAAACATCGCCATATGTAGTTTTGGCAATGATTTTTCATATATTTCATTATCTGTTGGTTTTATATTGTTAGGACTTCGTCGTTTGCCGAAAGCAAAAAAAAATTATTTTGTTGACAATGAGATAATTGTGTAACGACTTTAGTTGAGATTAAGAGAGGCGAAAATACGTATATTAAAATAATGTTTCTTTAATTCGAATTCATTATATGACGTCTTCGTCCTAATTGTAAGAGTGAAGGAACATGAGGCAACATAAATTTTAAACCGATGCTCAAAACGTGCCAATGAAATATATTACTGATGCCTTGGTAATATGGCAAATACTTAAGGTTTTAGTAAATGTTCAAAATTCCTAGAACTTCAAAGTTTCCGATACCCAATTTTTGCAACTTTTCTATGTTTATATATAACCGAGCATGTAATATATCATTATAAAGCCTGCATAATTTTAAGTAATTATAACTTGGCGTTCATACACAAATGGCACCAATATAATCACTACCTTTTGTGAGTTTCCGGCTTTTTCTAAAGATTTTCTGATCCTCGATGATGAGATTCTCGGCGCACGACAATGACTGTTTCGACAAAAAGCTCTTCACAATTGAAACAGCACACCATCTCCAGAACAATTGTATGCTTGTCCCGAGTGTAGAGTATGTCAAGTGCGTGGATAGGTTTGTGAACAAGGCCTCCAACCTACAACCTACCCCTGTGATCGTCTGACCGGGTTTCAACACCACCTGCCCGACTCCGCCGGTGTTCGTAGATTCCGGGATCAAGATCAACCGGGTCTACTTCAAGAATGTGAATATTCCGCTTCTTTGATTCTGTACCCACTTCAGAAACACCAATTAGACTTTCCACCAAGATGATGACTTGGCTCACAACGCGAAGTCTCTCAAGCCATGGTGCAGGTGCCATTTTCCCAGGTTCATCGTCGGCAACGAAGGGCCGCCTACTCCGCCGGTCTCAACACCCCGACTATTCCGTCTGTGCCGTATTGGAGGACAACCCTGTGCTAAGTGTCACCCCAACCTGGAGTCCCGCAATGCTGCTCCAATGAGAGATTCTTTACGTGTCCTACCCTCGTGCCGTCATCGAGGTATACTCCAAGTTTGTCAAGTTGTCGAATCCAGCGGAAGAAGGATTGAGATGTTAGCATGAAATGTTGCTGTTGATGGTCAACAGATATTGTGATACAATTTTGATGCTATTTGTTGTGTTTCTGAGAAATTACAATACACACGTAATTGCTGGTCACCCTGTAGAAACGCAAAAAAAAACAACAACCAACAAACAGCAACAAGTATATGAGATCCGTTCGAGTCTACATCCTCCAGAAGTTACTTAGTTACTTACTTAGCACATACAATTAACAACTTATTGTTAGGAAAAATGTAACGTGCAAAGCAAGTGTTCTTCGATTTTTTGTTTGTTTGCGAGTGAGTTACAAAGGCAAATGTCACCTAGCAAGAACCTTATGCATCAACCTGATAATTGCACCCATTGATGAAAAACTCGTATTCTTACAATTAGTGCATCACCAACCATGATCCATATTTTACTATATGCTGATCTGGACTTAAAGAAACATAACATATCTATTTTCGCCTCTCTTAATCTCAGTCAAAGTCGTTACACAATTATCTCATTGTCAACAAAATAATATTTTTTTTGCTTTCGGCAAACGACGAAGTTAAACTAACAATATAAAACCAACAGATACCAAAATATATGAAAAATCATTGTCAAAACTACATATGGCGATGTTTTCAATCCAGCACTACATTAAGATAAACAATTTTTTTCATGTATGCTTAAAAGCCAAGTTCAATCCAAGAAAAACCAACATTTGCAAAAAAATTCTGCAGCTGGTATATCTGCCACACATGGTACACGCACATTTCATTACATATATCGTTGCAACAATTTTCTGCTTCAAGAAAACAACACACCCTTACATAGTCTGGAAAAAGTCTCCTTAAAAAGGCTGTATCGAATGATTCGATCAGACATATTCTTCGTGTGTGACTGACCTTCACCGGGATGTCGAAAAGTTTGAAAAATGGGATGCCGAAATATTAAACTAATTTTTTTCAAATGTAAAATCAGCAAAAAATAAGTTAATGTTAAGTTCGAGAAACGCAGAATAACACAAAACAATCATTATATTGTGTTTTTTTTGCATCTTACAATTACACACACACACACGCGCGAGCGCGCGCGACAGCCGGCTTACAATTCACGTGATACTGCTTCCTTTGCTAAGCGGCAATAGAAATCTCATTGTACAGCGCGGTTAACAATAGCTAGAACAAAGAAATTAGCATAAAATGAAATGCCGCTTTGAACATACGTGAATTAGGCCCATGCTGACAAAATGTTGTTACCTCGGGCTCGGCTTTTCGATAAAAATGGTGAATTATCTTAGAAAAAGGGATGACAATAAGAAGTCTGAAATCAGAATCTGCTAACTCGGCTCCAGAACCGAGAAAAAAGCAATTATATTTCCCGAAAATTTTAGATGCGCATGCGTGCAATCCTAATCTACGCTTTCCATTAACGCCAAAGCAAGTGGCAGCGTGGTGTGGAGGACGTGTGCTGACAGTAAGGGTGTGCACATCGTGGGCTCGACGTTTTTTGGACTTCTTTATTTTGCACTTTCCGTTGAATGACTATGGTTGTCCAAACGTTGCATATTAATGCATGCGGTCATGAGGCTAGCCCTGCACCCATTCTGCATCCCAATAAGTTCTCAATCTCATTGTTGTATATAAGTTGATGAACATTTATAGTACGCTAATAATAAAGTAATACATGCAAACTGTGTCCAACCAAACAGTACAAACCAGTCTGGTGCATTAATCCACAAAACAGTAACACAAAATTTTCAAAAGATCGTTGAAAGACAAAATCTTCGAAGCCGCGACCCCTTGCTGTCAGCACACGTCCTCCACACCACGCTGCCACTTGCTTTGGCGTTAATTGAAAGCGTAGATTAGATTGCATGCATGTGCATCTAAAATTTTTTTTTCGGGAAATATAATTAACTTTTCTCGGTTCTGGATCCGATTTAGCAGATTCTGACTTCAGACTCCTTATTGTGATCCCATTTTCTACAATAATTCACCATTTTCATCGGAAAAGCCGAGCCCGAGGTAACAACGTTCCCTTGTGTGTAATAGATACAGTCTGGCGCGTCGGCGGTCGCGCAAAAGAGCGCATCGCGCATTCATGAAGAAGTTACGACTTTCCAGTTATCCTAAAATACTACGCGTCTTATTCGCTGACTGCTAGTGGCAATCTCCTACAGGCGTACAGAGGACAGGTTGGCTTTTTATTACTCACACAGAAAAACACCAAAAGTAACCCTAATGTAATTACTGACTCCGTTCTGTACAAATAGTCGACTGCTCGCTAAAAAGTGGTAGCTGCGAAATTTTATTTTTCTGCAGCTTTGTGCCGATTTCTGGCAACTGCATTGTTCGGATGTTTTCTTTATTTTATTATGTGTTTATTGTTATTATTTGCTACTGATTGCGTAGCAAGAAGCACCAGTGATAGTGTGGAACTGTCCTTTGCCTGTTTTCGCCTGATTTGCCTACGATACATGCCGTTCCTTCCAGCCGACCCGCTCATTCTAGTGTTTTGGTTGTTTCTCGCATTGAAACGAGCCAAAGCGAAATTATTTGTGTTGATTTAACGGTGAGAGCCTTTTGTTAAGCATTTGTGAACGATTGGTTGATAAATGTGCAAAATTGACGCGGCTGGAAGGAAGTGCTCGGACTTTTCACGCGTTCTCAAGGATATTGCCAAAATTTCGCATTGTTTTAATATTTTCTTGTTACCCGTGCGCCAAATATTTATCCTTACATGTTGCCTCTGAAAAGGACTACATTTAGGGCTCGTATGTGAAGAGGGGAAAGAGGCCGACTGTGAAGAAAAAATGATGTCCGAAGAGTCAACGGAGAACTTCCCTCTCCCGTGCCCCTTGTTTCTTGCTCTTGGCCCACTTGCATGATAACTTTTTTTTTTATATAAAAATAACATTTATAACAGGTATTAAGAAGATTCGTGAATAAATGGCAATGAGAATAAACACAAGGAACAGTGGACGCAAATTTTAAAAAAATGTGGCAAATGGGTGCTACAGAGCCTGTATGAATACAATACAAATAAATATCGAAACGTGACTGAAACAGTAGATGAAATATATGAAACTAAAGATTCTTCGCCGCATCCATTGAACTTTTTCTTCGTTTTTCTTCAGTTCACAATCGGTCTCTTTCCCCTCACATACGAGCCCTAAATGTAGTCCTTTTCAGAGGCAACATGTAGCGATAAATATTTGGCGCACGGGTGACAAGAAAATATTAAAGCAATGCGAAATTTTGGCAATATCCTTGAGAACGCGTGAAAAGTCCGAGCACTTCCTTCCAGCCGCGTCAATTTTGCACATTTATCAACCAATCGTTCACAAATGCTTAACAAAAGGCTCTCACCGTTAAATCAACACAAATAATTTCGCTTTGGCTCGTTTCAATGCGAGAAACAACCAAAACACTAGAATGAGCGGGTCGGCTGGAAGGAACGGCATGTATCGTAGGCAAATCAGGCGAAAACAGGCAAAGGACAGTTCCACACTATCACTGGTGCTTCTTGCAACACAATCAGTAGCAAATAATAGGCGCCGCCCAATATAAGAACCGCCTGGATAAGAACCGCCTGGATGAGAACCCTCGAACAATGCTCGCTAATTTAATTATCCTTTGTCCGAGGGTTCCTATTCAGGCGGTTCTCATCCAGGCGGTTCTCATTCTTGGCGGCGCCAAATAATAACCATAAACACATAATAAAATAAAGAAAACATCCGAACAATGCAGTTGCCAGAAATCGGCACAAAGCTGCAGAAAAATAAAATTTCGCAGCTACCACTTTTTAGCGACCAGTCGACTATTTGTACAGAACGGAGTCAGTAATTACATTAGGGTTACTTTTGCAAATTCGGTAAGATGGGCCAGAAATGCCACGCCCTTTTCTAGACACTGATAACATGCAAATGTCATCTCAACACATACAAAATAAAGATATCAACAAATGTATCAGATAAATGGATGAAGACAGTAGGCATAGATAGAACGGGGTGTTCTTTATTTTTAGACATTTATGATAAGGCTTACGTAGGCCTCACAACGTTTCGCGACCATGGTCAAATGCATTTGCACAAGAGCAAAGGAAATTGGAAGAAATAACAACAGGTCATACGCATTTAAAGAAGGAGTGCGATCTCAGTTCAAGTTATGTTTGACGGGGACATAGTACTTTAAAAAATGAATTCACTCCTTCTTTGGTCACTTCTGCAGCTGGTTCAGTGATACAAATGCCAATTGAGTGTCTCGTGAGTCTTGTAAGACAGAAAATAGTCAAAGAAATAACATGTAACTATGCCCTATTTATTCGTGCTTCACAGCACACAGACTACTTGGACATAGTACAAAAGTGCGTTCACTCCTTCTTTCTATTCGACAGTCGGTGAGTAACTTCAAAATCTTATCAATTTCAGCCTTTGAGGATCTCCAGTCGTCCGCTCTCTGTACCAACGTTACAACAATTGGCGCTCCACGTGATTCATTCTACAGTATCTGAGGAATTTGCGTCGTACCTAACTGACTCCGATGTATCGAGGGTTGAGGAGCTTGTGGCGACACTAACGG
>JACMIJ010001670.1:1331-11710 GCA_014805365.1 Koerneria luziae
AGGCACTGATCCAGAATCAAGGTTTCGGGGGGTCCCGAGAAGGCGGATCGGAAGAGAGCAACTTGCCACCCGTTTCAGGAGTACGCGACGCGTGTGAACGCGTCCGCGGACGGTCACATCGTGCTGTCCTTTGGTTCGGTCGCGCCGGTGCATCTGATGCCCGCGCACTGGAAGGACGCGCTGATTCGCACCTTCGAGGCCTTCCCGACCGTGCAGTTCTTCGTGCGATACGATCGAGAGGACTTGAACGATCGGATTCCGAAGAATGTGATGCTGGCCAAGTGGCTGCCGCAGACCGATCTTCTTCGTGAGTGTTTTTACATTCTGACTTTATATTTTTTTTACATTCTGATTCTGACTTCTGACTCCTTATCCCTTTTTCTACGATAATTTACCATTTTCATCGCAAAAGCCGAGCCCGAGGTAACAACATTCCCTTGTTACAGAAGGAGTGAATGCACATTCCTAATTGTAAGAGGGAGCAAGCGCACATTGTCCGAATAGTCTTATGTTTGCTGTGAAACATGAATAAATAGGGCATAGTTACATGCTATTTCTTGACGATTTTCTGTCTTTCAAGCCTCACAAAACACTCAATTGACATTTATAACACTAAACAAGCTACAGGAGTGTCAACCACACTCAGGGAAAGCAATGGTTAACAGTACTTTAAAAAAGTACGTACCTTCTTTGATGCTTGTTTTTGGTATCTTTACTGTTATTCTTATTGTTAGTTTTATGATATACTTACTGTAGGGCAATAGGGGGTAGCCTATGAAAATGCCCGAACAAAGGAAACAGTGTCGGAGATGTCTGCGCAGTGAAATGTGCTGTCATTTACGCCTTCTTCAGGTAGTAAAATTCTCCGTTTTCTGTGACCTTTCCAGTGACCTTTTACACTGAGTCACTGTAAAAAGGTCACTGAAAAGCTCGCATGAAACAGAAGAGTTGACTACCGCGGCCGGGCGTAAATTTTCCATAAAATGTGCTGTATATATGTTTGATGTAGCGCAACAATGCCATATAATGATGGCGCTAATAGCAAAGTAATCAGCTGTCTCTCATAATGCCTTTTAGAACACAAGAAGTGCCGCGGTCTCATCACGCACGGTGGCTACAACAGTGTTCAGGTCGGTCAAACTTTAGTTCTAGCTGCTGATTGCAAAGAACAAGAGTAATCGCGTTAAGCCTGTTTGAATAAGAACCAAAAGAAGGGTGTGCACTTCCCCGAACTAACAATAAGCAGGGCCATTGTCATCAAGAAAGCACGATTATTGGGTTTTTCTCAGGATTCTTGAGGCGTTGTTTGCATTGTTTCATAGACTAACAAAAACGTTTCGTTTTTTTTTTTTCAAATAACAGAACAGTCTTTGTCCATGGACAGTGATATTTGTCCAGGATGCGATCTATGCCGGGATTCCGATGATTTCCATCGCACTCTTCGGTGACCAATTCAAGAACGGTCATCTGGTGGAGAAACTCGGCACCGGTATCTACCTGAGCAAGGAGCAGATCGGACGAGAGACGATGCGGGATGCCGTTGGACGCATCCTGAACGGTGAGCGGTAAGCTCACTGTGCTTCTGCACGGAATAACTTATTGTTAGAGCTATAGACATTCAAGGAGCAACACTTTGCGTGTGTAAGAAACCCGTAACTTGCGTAAGGGTAGCAACCATGTAAGAAAATGGCGCGTCTTAT
Organism: Koerneria luziae; assembly: GCA_014805365.1. Taxonomy (NCBI): domain Eukaryota; kingdom Metazoa; phylum Nematoda; class Chromadorea; order Rhabditida; family Neodiplogasteridae; genus Koerneria; species Koerneria luziae. The sequence continues at coordinate 3,032 of JACMIJ010001670.1, forward strand.
CTCCCAGGATTCGCGGTTTTCTACGCGTTTCAATAACATAGTGCTAGAGCTACAGAGAACGAAGAAGTAATTTTTTAACGCAGTAAGGTCATGTTTTAATATCATTGTGAACGTTCGAGCTTACCTAGACGCAGTAAAGTATAGGGTTTTTGTGCTTGCAATGAAACACGAACAAAACGATCATAATCATGTATTTGATTATGATATCCATTCATCAAGGTCTTTTGTTTATATCAAACATCCAATTGGTATTTATATCATATAAGGACCTAGAGAAGCGTCAATCTTAGGGCATGCTATGACAAACGATTAACAACAAGTAAAGTTCTCCCGAATCAAGGCTTATTCGCTTGCGAGGGTCCCGAAAAGTCCGTTTTACTAGGTTTTGACGATAAGTTGGTTACAAGGGGGATTGCATTCCTGCCTATCAATGTATCTAATGTTTTGAGAAAGAGTAGATAAACTCATTTTGCGGTCATCCATTGATCAACGGATATAACGTTCACGGAAATGCATTCATCTCTTAATCATCATTTTTTTCTTATTGTTAGGTACAAATCTGCGGCCACTCGTCTACTCCGACAGGTGCGGAGCAAGCCGATCTCTGCCGATCAACTGCTCGTCCGCTGGACGGAGTTCGTCGCCGAGTTCCACACTCTCGAGAATCTCGTTCCGTTCGGGACCAAACTCGGCTTCGTACAGTACCACTCCCTGGATGTCATCGCCTTCCTCTCTTTGGTTGTTCTGATGCTCATGGGAATTGTTTTGATTGTTATTCGATGTCTTATCAAATATGCGTATCACAGGTTCCTGGTTAAAGAGAAGCCTAAGCAGGCCTAATAGTGACCGAAAATTCTTGCCAGTTTTGCTCACTGTATATATGTTGTATTGTTTGATCACTTTGCTATAAATGTTTTAAATGACTGTGTTATAGAAGTGCATTTTTTACAATTGTATGAATTTTTCGCCGGACTTGGTGTGCGCACATCGTGGTTCTCTCATTGTCAGGTACCCGCAGGCAAAATGCTTGCGGAGACCATAGAAAAAGAGAACCAATATGTTGTACCAAGATACTGGAAAACTTTGCTCTTTTTGCTCGGTATCAACCACCACAGACCGCATATTTTTTGTAGCTTGGCCTATTCGTAAGGATGTATTGTTTGGTCACTTTGTCATAAATGTCTTATGTTGTAGAAGAGCATTATTGTAATACCAAAAATTTGCTTTTCTCATTGTCAAGTCTCCGTGGGCATAATGTTTTGATACTGAACACATCTCGATTTCTTGATCCTTTTTGCACTGCATCAACCACCACAGACCGCCGCGAATTCTTTGTATTAGTTTGGTCGATGGACAATTTTCATACGTTCTTACTGATAAGAGCTGATACGGGCCCGGGTGTCAGCAATCTGTCTTGAAAGTGTGTGTGATTGTTGTTCGGTTCGTACAATGTTCCGGTATTCTGAGCCTAACAATTGACCGGCTGCCTCTCTCTAGACTGTTCGCCTGGCGGCTGTCGTGAGTGGCAGGTAGAATGCGGCTCGCCTTTGGCCTGCTAATGGCCGGTATTTCGATGGCGTATAAAGTGGCTGTTTTTGCACCGTATTTGTCGAACAGTCAGGTACATAAGTACTATTGACATACATATGTATGTCCCATTCTGTACAAAATATCCGACTGTCACTATACACTCAATTGTGTAAGCGTATTCAAATGTTTCACAGTTCACAAGCATGTCAAATGACGTACGATTGCGAAAAATAAATACCTTAGGAAATTTGTGTAATTGGAGAACCCTTACAATAGATATGATCATACATTGATAGTGGGATATTTGTACAGAACGGAGTCCAGTATGCCAATAGTTAGGCAAGGTTTTTGGTGTCACAGAAGATGCACGAATAGTACAATTAGTGGAACAGCTGACTTCGTTCTGCACATAGATATCTGACCGTTGCTGGTATACTCAAAACTTATTGTTATGGTTCTTCCCATTACATTAATTTGAATAGGTTGCAATTATGACTACGGTATACTAACAGTCGGATATTTGTATCGAACGGAATCATGCACTAGCACAGGTTTTCGCAATATGGCTGTTTTTGAACACCGAACTGGTAATAAAAACCATGTTTGTGTAATAGCGGTAGTAGGATTCTAGGACACCATGAAGTCACGAATAGTGAAGAATCTTATAGCTAGGCGTATGAATGTATGTTCAACTTGTGCAATCTCGAGTTTGGCAAACTGTGTTCCCGTTCCCAGTTGTTGTTCAACAAGAGGGTGGCCGAGGTACTGGCAGATGCCGGACACGACGTGCGACTGTACGTGCTGTACATGATCGAGCACAACTATACAATGATCGATATACAACCGAATGTTAAGTGTAAGTTAAATTGTGAAATGTAAAATGTAAGTAAAAGCTATGCTAAATACTTTGGTGTAAAAAGTAGTTCTGTCAGCAGACAAGGTGCTATTTCTGATAATAATATAATAGAATAGTCAGTGCACCGTAGAGTGTTGTTTGTTGTCCTACTTTAGTAACAAGTTAAGTAGCAACCTAGACAACAGCTTCTGCAATGCTAAAGCTATGTACTGAAATAGCTGGTCACGTGCACAGATATTCCTGACTTGTGACTAACGTACAGGGTGTCGAAAATTGTGTACTGGAAACACTCCAGGTGGTCTAAATTTCCATCGATTTATTACACAGGAGTAGAAATTCAATGGAGCAGCAACTAACTGATGTCCGCATCCTTTCATACAAAACCGTAACATTCTTGGTCATGAAGACCACTGTTCGTATCAAAACTGTCGGGTTTGCAAAGATCGCTGCGTTGCACGGCAATTTCGCTTGTTGTTGACCTGTCACAGTGTCTTAAATCTACGGTATTCGCTTCGGACCGGAAATGCCTATACCACCTTTGCACTTTTGAATATCCCTTTGTCGTAGTATGTACAATAAATGATGTTAATACATCGGCAGTTCTAGGCTGTCACAATGTGCGCTAACTGACAAGAAGCAGAAATCTCCAGCAAAAACACACTATAAATAGTTGCTGTAACTTTTGTGCAACTAAATGAGCATAGCTCCCGCCGTCTAGCTGTCACACTTGAACCTTAAAAAAACAGCTTCCCACACGTATTGCCTGCAACGTATGCCAGACGGTTTTGAAAGTCAGTGCAAAGCCAACTACTACACGTGGCCTTTTAGTCGCTGCGAGACCAAGCGTTCAAAATTCGGTTGGCACTTAGTATTTATCCCGCAGTCTGCTCCTTGTCACACTACCACAGTTAAACGCACAATGTGCTGTATAATGTATTTTCATCTTACAATTAGAATTTCATCAATTTTTACCTTGCCATCGCTTTACAGACAATAACATTTTTCAGACGAGTTCGTAAACGCTTCCTCCGGCAGCAAAGCACAATCGCTGTTCGACGAGAATGTGGCGGCATTCTTCGATGTATTCACGTTTTGTTGAAACATTGATCTGACTGTTTAGAGCACCGCGGATTGGGGCAGCCGGCCGCGTGCACTAATGGAGGTGCTGGATCTGATCGCCGGCAGTTGCGAATGTCAGTTCCACTTACTATTGAAATATGAATATTTGTACAGAATGGAGAAAAGTACATTCACTGCATGCTTGACTTATGCATTGGGATTTGTTGTTGCTCATAGCATCTTGACATGCGTGTAAAACGTCATTCAATAGTACAAGCGATGGTACTTTTCAATTCAATAGGACAATTCAATAGTATAATTCAATACTACAAGTAATTAAATAGTGCTTATATTCATTTTTATACTTTTTGTCAGCTTCGACAAAGTTTCCAATGCTGTCAATGCTTCTCAGAGTTCAATCGGGAACAATAATGTTTGTGTAACGCTAATCAACACGTGCATGTTAGTACCACACATACCGGGCAGAGATAAGAAATTGTGCTTTGTTTTCCAAAACAGCACCGTTCGAAAAGAAGAAAACAGTGTCCATGAATGTGAAATTCACTAATAAAGCTTACAATTAGGTGCATGAACATATAACCATAAGATTTCCTAAGTATAATATTCTATTCGAAAGATCTAATTGTAAGAAATATTTGATAAACGGGAAAATCATGTCTTTCGTTCCAGTGCTCATAACGAACACGACATTTCTGGATGGCGTGCGAGCGGAGAAGTTCGATGTGGCCATCACGCACATGTTCAGTTACTGCGGCATCGGAGTGGTCAAGCTGACAAGTACGGTTTCCCTCCATTCCTTCCTTGATCATGCGATTTTCATATTGTAGAGGACACAATGTCTTGTGGTTTGCGGGGGAAATGCCTTGACCAACATTATTCTTTCGAATATCTTACTGTCATTTACCTACAAGTATAACAACCGAATAAGAATATAAATTCATTAGCACATCTATATCTCCCCTTTGAAAGTCATGTATTGCACGAAGTCATCATATTGCCGGAAATTACTTTTGCCGGAATGAACATTGCTCATCCAACACAGGCATCCCTTCCTGGATCTGGGCGAGCAGTGGTCTGCTCTTGGAACATATCTCAAGCGCAGTTGGAGTGCCGAAACCGCCGTCGTACTGCTCACGTGAGTTGCTTGCCAAATTGACCAGCATACATTCTCAACACAAACGTCTAACAATAAGATGTTATCATCAGAGCTTTCACACCTCCATTGTTGTTGTTCGAGAACCTCGTTTCCTTTTCATTTTTCATGAGAAAACTGGAAATCAGCGTTATATTTGTTTTTCTTCCTCTTGGCTACACTTAAAAGTACGTTCTTTGTGATCATTGGTGCAAATTTTTATGGCCTGCGGGAAAAAACAATTTGGACTTCAGCCGTTATGATGGACGCTGGCGACAACATGGCATTTCTTGAGCGCGTGAAGAGTTTCATCGGTCACGCAATTTCACAAAGAGCACTCCCTATGTGAGTTCTCAGCACAGTTACAGTATCCTGCCACCTATAGCTTAGGTGCGCATTTGTAGATACCTCTATTTCAGTAAGCTATCTCTGCCTCTTTGAACTGAATCATTAAAAAAATTAACTGGAAAGCTCACTGGAAACGGAGAAGCTTGCTACCGTAGCTGGTGGTAACAATGCCGAGCAATTATTGATTTGGAAGTTATCTTACCGTTATCTTTGTCATATCTGCCTCAGGCTGGTCGGTGACAAGGAGACGACCATCTTCCGGCGGCACTTTGGCAACGATTTTCCGTCGCTCACCGAACTCGCAAACGCAGCACCGGTGGTATTCGTGAACAGTAACGCACTCTATGATTTCGCCTGTCCGACGCTCCATAAGATTGTGAATATCGGAGGGCTGGGAATGCAGGAAACGAAATCCGAAAAGGAGCTTGATCAGGTTAGTTCAACACAACGTTCTGAAGCTGTTCATAGCGTTTTACGATCGTTAGTCTAATTTACCTCATTCGTATGCAAATTAGGTATGCTAGATCCGCGGTCATAAAAAGCTGTGGTTTCGCACATGCCAAAAGCAAAGCTGGTGCTTTTGTCACATCATGTAAAGACAATGGGGCTTCCCTGGTCTCAAATTTGCATATTCCTTTATCCGTGAGACTCACTGGGCCGTCATTTTAGGCATGACCTGCATTCCAGGAATACGGTAGTCTCGTGAATTCGGCCCCTGATGGTCATATCGTGATGACCTTCGGTTCGTTTGCTCCAATGTACCTGATGCCCGAGCACTGGAAGGACGCCTTCCTTCGCACGTTCGAAGCCTTCCCGAATGTGCAGTTCATTTTGCGATATGAAAAGGATGATCTCGACGATCGAATTCCACGGAACGTGCATCTGTCCAAGTGGCTTCCGCAGGTTGCGCTGTTAAGTGCGTTTGTCAATTGCTTGTCCATTTTCCCTAACAATAAGACGCCATTACCAGCTTAGTGAAAAGTTGAATTTGCAATACGAAACTCATTCAAAAATACGTTATTTTTTTATATTTACTACTGGGCTACTGTAGCTTTGGTTCTTCTCAGGTCAAACAGGCTTGATGGGAACGCCATGCAAGTATTTAATTTTAATAACTTGGTGGGAAGATCAACATGCTTTCAGAGCATCCAAAATGCCGCGGTTTTATCACTCATGGCGGCTACAACAGTGTCCAGGTGTGTTGCTCGTTTAAATGAATGTTTTCTATCACCTATAACTAGTATTGTTCTTCTCAGGTCAAACAGGCTTGATGTGACTGACTCCGTTGTGACTGACTGTGTGACAGACTTTAAAGAGACCTGACTCCGTTTTATACAAATACCCAGTTTTCGTTACACATTCAACTTTTATTGTTCTGATTAGGTTCGATTTGTATTTGTCGAATGTTATCTTCTTTTCAGGATTCCATTTATGCCTCCGTTCCGATGATCGTGATCGCTCTGTTCGGCGATCAGTACACGAACGCACATCTCGTGGAGAAACTCGGCATCGGAGTTTCGTTGCGAAAAGAGTCCATCACGAAGGGCTCCGTACATGATGCCATTCGAAGACTCATTGAGGATCAAAGGTAGGAATCCACATTACAATGTATTCATCAAGATATACATATAGCAAATACAAGGTATAATTAGCTACATTAATCCAATTAGTTCTATTGTTCTTTGTTCTCTATTGCGTATTATTCAGTCCGACTAACAATAAGGCCACTGGGTAACAGGCAATGAATGAATTGTTCGGGTCAACTCGAACAACTGCTAACTAATTTCTATAATACCTCAGAACACAAATTTCTCCTCTGTGTTTTCTATCCTCTCTTATCTATAGAAGTGTCTTCATTGTGTTCATTCGTGATTAGTCGTCGTGACTTCCTCGTCGGTTACAACAACATTTATTAGACGTTGCTAACAATAGGATTTGGCACACATGTGCATACTACACCAGACTTGGAAAGTCAGCCAGCGATGAGAGTTCATTGGTAGTGTTGTGCTACTCGTTCGTAACAAGATCAGACAATGAAACTCTATATAGTGCTCCTCCTAACAAGACTACTCCGTTAACGAATAATATGCTGCTTGTGTTGAAACTAACAATAAGATTCTTCGCAAACTCGGGATGAGCTCAAAAAGTTAACATATTATAAGCGCACATATTTCTTTCAGTAAAAAAACTAATCGACATAGTTTTTGGTTTTTGTTCCTAAGATAAGAATAACTTGAGATTCATGCTGAAGAATAGTTACGGTTTAGTTAAGGTACAAGTTATGGTGTGCCCGCAAATGGTTTTTGTGCATTTATGGGGATCGCTTCGCAATCTCACAATAGCTGATTTCAGCTTCATGTCCGGATTATTTCCTCAATTATGTCCATTGCAGCTACAAAGCGGCCGCGATACGTCTCCAATCTCAAGTTCGAAAGAAACCGATCTCTGCCGATCAACTGCTCGTCCGCTGGACGGAATTCGTCGCCGAGTTCCACACTCTCGAGAATCTCGTTCCGTTCGGGACCAAACTCGGCTTCGTACAGTACCATTCCCTGGATGTTATCGCCTTCCTCGTTGGCATCCTTATTTTGTTAGCCAGTTTATTGTTGTTGATCTTGCGATGGGCTTCACGGTACGCCATACGACGGTGTCACAGTACCAAAGTCAAGCTCAATTAGGCATAATTCCTCAAAGATAAATAATAGTGTGGAATGTCTGTATAAAACACTCATTGTCTTCAGCGTAATCCAATTGCGAAAAAGAGTGTTTAAAACACTCGGAACTTGTGGTTTGTTTTCTTGTGAGTATGACACGTTTACAACGGTGTTGTACATACACTAATTGTAAAACATAAAACATTTATCTATGTACATACAACAACAATCACAAGTGTCTCCACACATGGAACAAAAGGGAAGGCAGTGGAGGAGGTGGACGAAGATAACGAACTCATACAGGAGTGTGCGTAATCGTGGAAAGATCAGTCAGAAAAGGAGAGGTTGTACGGATGGTCAGACAGCGTGGACTTTTCCTTTTGAACACTGGCAATACAGATTTTTCAGCAAATTTTTTTCCACCACTTTTAATTTAAAAATTTTTTTTTAAATAAGCTTAAGCTTAAAGGTTTTTTCTTTTGCTTTCTGGCCAACGAAAAACATGATAACACGTTCACAGAGGGTAGAGGTGCATGAAAAAAACTTTGGAATAGCATCCACGGAAAGTACGGCTCTTTATTATTGTAGCATGACACATAACTCTGACAGTTTTGGAAAGTCGAGAACTATTGACAAGACTCTTTATTATTATTGCATGGCATGATGGTTTTGAAGTTAAAAAATAAACTACTGATAGGTCCCGTCCTCCTAGGGACCCCACCCCAACCCCACAGGCGAATAAGCCTTAATTGGGGAGAACTTTGCTTTACGGATATGTTTCGACCTGCGATGGCTTGATGTGGATGGAGGTAGTGCTCTCTTCCGCCTTGTATTGACTGCATGAGATGCATTCGTAGAAGAGCTGCCGGAAGGTCTTCATGAACATCACCGAGAGGATCGTGTTGATACCGGTCCGGGCGTAACCAAATGCTTGAAGAGCCGTCGTCGCCCAGACTGGGATTGTGACTTCTGGAAATGTGTGGTTCTTGCGAAATTTTTTTATTTTTTTATTTGTTTATCCGTGCACCGTAGCTTGTGTTCTTGGAATGTTTCGAAGTGGCGTGATGAGTTTCATAGTG
>JACMIJ010001671.1:0-11702 GCA_014805365.1 Koerneria luziae
TGTACTCCGGGAGCGACGAACAAAGCTGCCGGCATTGCTGCTGCTAGTACCGGTATGCTACTATTTTATAATGATCTTATTGTTAGTAAAACCGCAAGCGAAGAGAAACGGAACATTGTGGGCCATGCTCAAAAATTCCGACTTACAAAATTAGGTCATTTACTGCATAGCAGTTCACTGGCCTGAAAAAACCTAGAAGAATATATAATGTAGCATCAAATAGGCTGGTTGAACGTTGAACGCATCTCTCTTATTGTTAGTAAAATAGAACTTTCGTATAAAAACAACCATTTTCAGAATGTCATAAAATTGTACATATATTCGTAAAGTAAAGAAGCCCAATCAAGGCTTATCAGTTCCCGATGAGGCCGACACGCACATATTCGTGTGTCAACTCTAACAAACAGTTTTATTGTCAGTTGTAGATGAGTGTTGTTCTGTTCAACTCATAGAAAGAATTTGTCATTCAGTGTGCGCCGATAAGCTGACCGACTGCACGAAGAACCTCGCTCTCTGTTCGAATCCCGTCTACAGCCAACTCATGACCCAGCAATGCGCGAAGACCTGTGGAAAGTGCTAGAAATACGCATAAATCAATGAACTTGTCATATGGTTATTATATTACACCTACACAGCCACAGCATTCCGGCACCCTCGGGACCGCCCCGCAGGCTATTAGGTCTTGATTAAGGAATATTTGGCTTTGTCCTACACAGCCACATAATATCAAGAATACCTCGTGCCAATGGCCAGAAAGGGCTCAGCACACTTCGCATGGTTAATAGCAACATTATAAATTGGAATGGAAAATAGAGCGCCTTTTTTCGGTTACATGTTCTATCATCCAAAGAAATGTCTTGTAAATTAATGGATATTGAAAGATCTTATAGATATAAGAAAAAAACATAGGATATGCCATCCCAAAGAGCCAAGAATGGCATTTGGCCTGGTTGATATCTGATCTTTCCTCTTCGTGCGAACATACTGTCTACGCCTGTTGCCCATCTCTATTTATCCGCATTTTCACACTCATCTCCCTCCTTTCTCCTCCCGAACAGTCGCCTTCCCACTTGACAATCTCTGCCAAATACTCTTCTTCCTCTTTCTCTTTCCCAACTTACCTACTGGTTACCAAATTGTTAGAAAACTTACTTTAAAAGTGTTTTCTGTTGAATATATTATTTGATACACGCGAAAAGTTTACGAATTCTAATAATTATGCTAGTAGTGTTTACTTTATTTACAACATTATCTTTCTTAAATGTATGATGAAATCGTAATACTATCACTGTTTTCTCAAACATGTCAATCCTAAGCTCAGTCTTAACAACGTGCTCATTGTTAGGACCTCAGCTACCGTACCCCTGATCTCGTCGTTCTTTTTTGCATTGGTGTTGTTTTTGCAATGAACGCGTTTGCTCTGCAATCGTGTTGTTTATGAATGACAGAATTATGCGGGGGCTATGCTTATTGTTAGTCTAATTGTGCAAACTGCATTCATAATTCGTTCTTGGCTGAAGACATGTGTCTATTCCGCGAATCGCGTTGTTTATTTTGTCATTCATTTTCGTATTTGCAAGACTTGCATTGTGGGGGACATCGATAAGAGTTTCATTTTTAGTCACTTGGTAATTATTGCCATGGTGATTTCAAGTAATCATAGTTGATAATGTTCTTTGATAACTGATCCTATTGTGACTTATTGAAGGATCATTATAGAGAACGCTAATATTGAAATGTATTGAAATATGCTAATAATTTTGCTTATATTGGACTCAACTAATTGTAAAGGGTCTTATTGTTTGCACATTTCCCACAACTAGTGTTTCTTTCCCCGCATACTCATTTACTCCATCTTGCTCCCTTGGCCCGCTCTCATTGCCAGTTGCTTCCAATTCTTTCAATTTGACTCCCGCATTGCAATCAGATTTTGGTGTCGTCAGAGCTCAATGAGATATAAAATAAAGCCTTTCTCTTTTTGGCAGCAACCATGTGTTGAGCACGCTCTTCCTTCTTCCTTATAACACTCATTTGACAATGAGATTGCTTCTGAAGAAATGACTTGTACACTTTCTAACCATTTTCAATTGCCATTATTTGAAACGTCTATGTTATTGATAGAACAAGTGAGTTATGAAATAGTGATTTTACTTGCAAGATATTATGCAAGTGTGAAATCTTGCTTTAATGGCAGCGATAATGCAGTCCATTTTCTCTATGCCCTCAGGGTAGCTTAACTTTGTTAGTGACTCCTCCATACATATGTTTGTTTATCTTCTACGCATAATCCTTTTTTTGCAAAACGTGCACAGAGATCAGAGAACTGTTGCTGCCCATTACCTGTCCACACATGGATTAAAAATATGACAATAAGATCAATTAGTTGTGTGCTTCTTAATATTAGCTCTGTGACTATAGCTCTGATAGACAGCTCCGTAACCTATTATTATATATAACAGTAATAATAACCATAAATCTCCTTGTTGGTCAAAGTTCACTTTCTTTGGGTTGTATTGTTAAGCTGTCAAAAAAGGAAAAGCTTCTGTGACGCTTCATTTTGTTGTCGGTGATTGGTTTTCATTTGAGAGTGGCAATTGTCTGCTTGACAATGCTCTTATTTTCAATCTCGAGGCAATCTCTCTTAATTACAACCGACGACCATGCGGCCAAAAGGCTGAATGAAGAGAAAGGAATCGGAAGAGTAGAAGGTTCTTCTGGAAGAGAATACTGTCACATACGGTTCTTGTTCTCCGAAGTGACTGTAATTCTTGTCAGTTTCTTCGTGATAACGATTAATTAAGTAGCTTGTATTTTGGATATAAAACGATTTTTATGTAAACTGTTTGAATTTTTTTCGACATTAAAGCTTTCAAAAAAATTAAGATTTTGTCCAGTTAGCGGCTTCTGAATGAATTCAAAGGAAGATCCTGCAAAGATCGTCAGCGAAGATGTTTGGATGCATTCGTCTTGTTTCTCATAATGACTTCGTCCCGTTGAGGGCCCTTTTCGATGTTTTTCATCTGAGTAGGCGTCCCATACGGAAGTGTTCGGAGGAAATGAAAGAGATACGGTAGCTCGGGGGTGCCGTTTTACCTTTCTTGCAAGATAAGAAAATTGAACCAAGTTTATGAGTGTGCAAAAAGGCAACATTTATGTTCGAATACGCAAAGTGGAAGAATGGTTGCATTCTTTGATGCGTTCTATTGGGAAACCCTTCAGACGGAAGCGTGAGAATTTTCTTATCTGTGTGTAGTTTGTGTGGCAGCCAATATATAACAGTAAGATAAACGAACATACGGTTCTTTGTAACATATTATGGAGCTTGTTCCCTATAGATTTATTTATTATCAGTGGATATTATTCCTTATGAGACAACGGATTTGCATATGTAACGGTGGTGTATTCAACTTTGATCTATATCATCCGGTCAGTGATCGGTAGATCATAATCTCAGTGTCAGTGTCGATCTCCCTCTACTCGAAGCATTGGCCAACAGATAGAAAAGTTCTTGTGCTCTCTTTTGTCATAAGTGGGTAACATGAGCCAGAAGGAAAGTGGTATCTTGGATTCTCGATACTCTGATCTCTTCTCAATGAAAGCACTTTTGGCCACACTGGGGCCTCCAACCCACGAACTAAAAGTTCGAAAGTTATGCTAATTGTACGCCCGTTCTGCTTTTTAATTTTCCTGGATTAGGCTTACTTTCATTTTACGTCAGCGTTGATTCCCGAGCATTTGGATACTGTAGCTTGTGCTGTGCATAAGTAAATGCCGAGAATAAGCATAATCCTGGTCTTTGAAGGTTAACCTTTGCTACATCTTATCTTTATCACATTAACCAGTTTATTAGATGTCTCATTATTAAAAATTTGAGGTTTCTCACACCAATGAAAACGGTTTTAGACTATCAGCCTATCCGTTTACTGTTTCACCAGATTTGGCGATCCTAACAATAAGACAGTAGCTCTTCACTCATTCGCATAGGTGTATTTCTAGCTTGGGACTATTCTTCACACTTCTAATATTACACGACTTAGCAGCCCGTTGAGAAGGTCGTCGACGATTTTGCACAGGATTTGCGTGTTCTGCGAAATGTGCTTTTCGAAGATTCGCTCACGAAATGCAACATCGTGCATGTTGGAATTAATCGGCTGCAACAATCTTTCACGTTTCGGGTGAAAGAGCAAAGATCATCTCTAATTGAGACAAGTAATGAACCCATTAACACCTGGCACCATTTTAATGAAAAAAACATTCATCAAACACAAAACACCTGCTAACAATAAGATCAACGTTTATGTTTGTAAGAAGCTAGTTTTAACAACATCTATATTTCTAACAATAGGACGTCTTCAACAAGTTGTCTTTTCACAGAACTACTCTTTAACTGTAAGTAAAACAGTTCTTACAGTGAGATCCACGCTATCGGAAGCACATCTTTGGCAATGCTTACCGTTTTCTTATGTTGAATGCTCATTTCTGCCCGTGTTCGTGTCTTTGGTCGTTCGGCCATCAAAAATGCGGAAAGCGAGAGCTGCTCACAAAATTGAATTGAATTGACGTAAGTGGAATATTCACTCGGATGGCACATCCATCTTCCACTTCTTTCTGCTTTTCTTTTCGACTGTTTCGCCTTTTTCTGGGTTTTTCATTTTTTTGCATATTCATTAACACATTATGCAACTAATTCCGCATGTTGTGTGCGCAAACGATTGGTGGCTTGTTGTCTCTCATTCACAGCTTTTTGAATCTATTGTTTTCCCGCCGGTCCGGAAATGCCTATAGCATCTTTGTTCTATTGAATGTCTCTTTGTCCAAATATGAAATTAGAGTTAGTATATGGCAGATGTGATATGCTGTGCATTACTAGCATGTGCTTATTCACTAATTGTAAGCAATAACGGTTCTTGCCTGTGAGAAATTATCGTATTTCATCCGAGACCCCCAGTTTCATGGTTTGCAGGACCCTGAGTGCCATTACACGATGAAAAGCAATGACACACAAATTCATATTAGCTTTTTAATGTTAATCTTATCAGCTGATAATGTAACGCACTTTGCCCACGAAAATAAGAATATACGTAATCCGTGTAAGCCGGAATAAGCAATAATTTGTCACAAAAAAGAGTTAGAGTTCCTTATTTAGCATTGAACTTTTCCACGCGATCAACAGCTTGTTCAGTTTCTTACAATCAAAGTTTTGATGTCTAGAAGGGTCTTTGACAAGAACGAGACGTAACTAAGATCGAACCAACTCTGTACATAGTTATTATACATAACAGTTTCTTGATACAGCAAACTGGTCACTTCCAATGTGCGAAGACATGCGGTGTTATGACTTGTTTTTTATACAAACGGTAAAAACATGCCCCTTTTGATCATAATCTTAAACAAATTCATTGTATTCTCATAAGTAAATAAAAAATATTTATTTACTTATGCGAACACAATAAACTTGTTTAAGATTATGATTAAAAATACAAGTTAAGTATTCAACACTTTGAAAGACATTGATCATTGTACATAAAGTGTATGATCGCCTGCCCGAACATTCCTTGATGTCTTGATCACAGATCCTCCGATAATTGATTGCTCACCTGATCGAGTCTGAATCACTTCTCGGATCAAGGGGCGATCTGTCGCGTACTACGTGATGCGCCACCCGTAAACAGCGACAGAGGGCCGAATAACACCAGCCGCCCTCGCCACAAGTGTCAATCATACGCCAACGTAACATAACACAACATATTAAATAGGACCGACTGTTACTTTATAATGCATAAGGTATAATGTAAATCTATTTTATTCTATTGGTCATGCCAAATAGTGAGAAAGTCAGCTTTCCAGTGTAGCCTGGTTATATGGAAACAGTCCTACTTTTACTCTAATACGTTTGAAAACAGTAATACGACATATGTCTTGTTCCCAACCCATATCAGTTTCTTCACGGTAGACGATATCGTCACTTCATTATCTTCATTTGTTACTTCTGTAGCTTAATGGGATCTGTTTGCTTGATAAGATTCAGAATATTCCTGAATCCTGAATAGCATTGCTTGTTATCCCTTCACCACCTTCGAATCGTCGTTTTCTCTCACCTTTTTTCCTCTTCTCGTGGTTTCTCGCTCCTTCGAAATGGTCCATTACCTCGAGTGCCGTTCTTTTGTTTTTCGCAATTTTCGCGGGCTTTCAGTTTCTGCACATTTTTTTGCATTGCTGTTGATGATTTCCTTCTTCACATCGTTGAAATGTCTTTTGACTGAAGAATATAATAAGCTAGTCGATATTCAATTTGGCATCTTATTGTTAGTTCGTTTTCAGTGCTTGTCTTGTCATTGTCTTTTCGTCCTCGTGTGGATTTATTTCTTCCAATGACAAACCCTATCAGTGCAACCATTCTTTCGTGGTACTCCTATCCGAAAAATGTCTTATTATTAGTAATTTCAAATCGCATGAACAAAAGAATTTAAAATATGCACTCGATGTAAAAAAAAAGTTTTCCATCAGATCGTAAGAACTTCCTTCCTTCTTCCCACCCACACTCAGTTCCTCCTCCCCCACAAACACCTTCCTCCCCCCTCTGGATTCCTGGTTCCTACCAGTCAGCTGTTTCCTGATGACACCAAATTCCCTTGATTGCCCCGAAATTTCTTCCTTTTTGCACTATTTCCGTCTGTGGTGAATGTTCCATGCATGGAGGGATAAATCGGACCCCAGCTAAGGAGCTTATTAGGAATCGAGAATATATGTGAAACGGAAAGCGAAGAAAAAAGAAATACAAGAAGCAGGAGAGGTGAACGACTGCTGGAAATTGTACGAACCTAACAATAAGTTTCTAGAGACAATCAACAAGAAGAACAGCTTTTGAAATTTAAAATATTCTAATTTTGCATTCGAAAAAACCTCGCTCATAAATACGTTTATCATTGTTTCAATGCCGTTTGTGTTGTACCTGTTATCGGTTCAAACAATGAACCAAAACTGCCAATGGCCTACTTTTGTCCATCACAGAACCGAAATGAGATATTCCTGTGCTCGTCTTCTATTATTTCCAAAAGTGTCTATTTATAGGATCATGCGAGATGAAAAATGCATGTGTAATGAATTCCCATAAACTCAAAGCGCGAGGAATCTACCGTAGCGGAGGCGGAACAGCAAGCAAACATCTTCGTGGATGAATCCAGGATGATAATCAGCTACAAGTAGCTAACATCACCTTGTTTTTGAGCTATCAAAAACACGTGGGAACAATATTATACAGGAAAAAAGATAATGAAAAAAAGAGAAGATATAAAAAAAAGAATCCCCGCAAACGAAACAAAAATAAACCACAAATGTTGATTGGTAAAATTGCTCCTGCAGCCACGTTGCTATGTCTCTCATTTGGTATGCGAATGTCTAATTGTTGTTATGCATTCAAACTGGTGGTTAATGTATTCAAATTATTGGCGGGTTTATAAGTTTGTGAGATAGCACAGGCTTGCGAAAATAATGAAATTTTGGAAATATTGAAACAAAATGGCAAATTCACCTAATACGAAAGAACCCTAACAACAAGATTTGATTATGCTATCGGATATTTGTAGAGACAAAAGTCATGCGGATGTTAACAAAACTGTCTATTGTTGAAACTGTGATACTCATGAACTGACTGTGGGAATAGCACAGCCTTTCTGGTGTAGCTAGAAGTATTGCACTTGCACAGCCATTTTTATGCTTTTGTGATTGAATATGTACGTTTTCCAATGATTTTACCAATATCTCTTGACTAGAAGATATAATAATAAGAGTAACTTAAAGTGTACAGTAATAAGAATAACAAGCAGTTTCTTGATTTCTTTGTGCAAGAGATTGTTTCATGCCGTAGCAGGAGATGGAACACGCTCCATCCGGGGGCAGTTCATCTTATCGGCAATGAATGTGCAATTGTCAGAGACATCGCATGACCGACCATCGTCTATTTCAATGGACAGCCACCCTCACTTGATACGAACCCCTCGTCACTCCTCCTTCCAGTGGGTTCTTCTCTGTGAACTGGGATCCTCCATCTTATTGCTAGTGGAAGTAACCCTCGTATATCTCGACAGATCTCAACTGTTCTTCTGACCTCCTCTTCATTTCCCATGTAATATCTCTTCCTTCCGATGTTCTCTCCCGCTCTTTGATGTCTTCTCCACCCGGTAGAAACATTTGTTTCGTGTGAGAAACACAACGAGAGCGTTATAGATGGGTCGGATAGTAGTAGTTACTTTAGTTCTATACAAAGTATAATAACTTTAATACAATGGTATATGTGCATAGGAATTGCCCCAAAGCCACCTTTCCTTGTTATCGGTTATATTTTGTTTTTATTTTTATTTTTATTTTTTTTATGTGGCATAATAGGTTATATTTTGGAAGTTGAAAACTCATTGTTAGTACTCAGGAAATACCTCGAACTTTTCTGTAATGATAACTTATTGTACGTGTGTTAGCTTTTTAAAAACCAAAAGGGCTTTACAAACTAAATTTTGATGTGAATAAATTGTAGGAGAGAACACGGGTTCTCCTCGAATCCTCTCCCCTTTTTCCAAATGTATCCAGTTTCGTCTGGAGAACATCTTCGGCACACTTGTGAACATGAAAAGATGACATCAGGTTCATTCTTTCGACATCCTTACAGTATCCAAAAAAGGCGGGAAATCTCTTTTCAAATGCTCGTATTTATTATGATCGTTGTGGTTTCACGAGGAGTCGCCGGGCAGTGTAATGTTGGCAGGCGGCCAAGTAATTGAGGATGTTTTCGCGCCCAATGAATTTCGAAACAGCCGGCGATCGCCTGTCGGGCCTTTACCCGAATGTCGCGAGAAGCCCTTTAACCTCGTCTCATCAGGCGATTTCAATATCAAGAGTGTAATCTGGAATTGGCTGGAAAACAACAACAGCAGTGGGCATTGGAATTTCAGGAATTAACAACGGCGAATGGGCGGTTGTCGTATGTGAATTCTCTCCTTGTTGCTGTCTGTTCTCGGTTTCACGTCTTTTATAATATCAAGCTGATCCTCTTTCAGGACTATTGTTCGTATTGAAAGTTTTCTTGTTGGTACAACACGGGCTAGTATCAACATTGCCAATATTAGTAAATCAAAACTTTATATTATTGACTTCCTTGACGACCTATCGCCTGCAATATCAATAATAGAAACGATTACAAGTACAATAAGTGTTCATATGTAGCAAAAATGATGATAATTACTATCTATTAGTGCCTCATGTACCAACTCTTTATAGTTCTCCTACAAGAAACAGCAGTCCATGCTGTTCAGTATGTCCATTTCAGTACAAAACCTTAAGCAAACAATAGTGAGTGATAATTGTTAATGGATAACCGATATGTGCCGGGGTCATCATTGTGTGGAGCGGTTGTTCTTCCTCTCGCATTCCCATTCCCTTCTCATCTTCTCTCTCCTTCCCACCTACACATTTCTGCGTGTAATAACCACTCGTGGTGATGATCTTCGTGGTCGAACATGTCGGATTTGTGTTGCACTTGCGGCCTTTATTCCTTTTATATTCCTTTATTGCACTTTTCTTCTCAAAGAGCAACCACAATGCCATCAATTGGTAACCATAATGAATAATAACCTTGTTTTGTTCGTTAGACTCGTTGGTTATGCGTGGTTCTATTCTTATACCGCTGACATTATTACCAAAGATGCATCGTTAGTGAGACAGAAATAACCCGCTGCAAACCGAAATAGAAGATACTTGAAAGTTCAACAAAAGCAAGTTGCAAGTTAACGACGAAAATGACGCAGCTTCTTTGTAACGTCGGTTTTTGTGTCTTCTTTACTCGAGAAGGCACTTCGGTTGCCTTTCAATGGAGCCCTTGAAAAACTTAGATGCATGTGAACAGCAGGAGAATTCCTTTGAAGAAATGGAGCCGGACAAAGTTTTGATTCTTTGCAAATTTTTTTATTCTTACAAACGTTTCAGAACTTTTTTTAAAATGTTTCAGCGTCCAGTGTGTCTATAATGCGGTTTGACGATAGTGTACGGTATTAATTATATCATCCTAATGCACTTGGGATTTGCAATGGCTCTGCGAAAAAGAAAAGGGCACTTTAAGCACTCTTATATTTTTATTTTTTTCAGTAAGCAAAATTTCAAAAATATGTAGCTATAACATGATTATGTACATGAGCTTGTATTGACGTTGGTAGGATCTCTTACATATTTCCTTGGATCGCTTGCAAACCTTTATTGCACTGCCTAATCCTAATTACGTCTTCTGCTTTTGCAAATGATCTATACAAATGCGCTTTTATGTATCACAAAATGTCATATTTTATACAAGCTCATCAAACGGAACTCGATCCCATGATCATGTTTTTTTTTAGTCAGCGACCACATCCATTCGGCTGTGATATCATCGAAACTAATAACCGTTTCCCAATATTTGTGAGTCATTGTCACGTTGTAATTCTTCTTCTCTGAGGATGTGCCGAGGGGGACATTTCTCCGCCATAAACTATTCTGCACTTTCAATTACGTTCCTTGGGAACTGGTTTCTGGGTGGCACAAGGGAGGGCGGTTGCGATTGGTTGTAAGACAGGCATACTGTACGCGCTACAGGAATCGTTCTGTAAAATTGAAATTGAAATATAATGAATTACATTTTAGATATGCAGTTTGTGCAACTTCTTTTCTGCTATCAAAAACTGAACTATGTGTTTAAATTCAAGATTTTCCTAACAATAAGTTTATTACCAGATATGCAAATTACGCCAGTTTACAAAGAACTGTCCTAATTTTACAAACACCCCTAATATCATATACAAAGTCAAATAGAATCAGAATCATATCAACAATCATCGTGAGCTCCTTGACTCCCGTCATTGTGTGTATTTTCTTCCCGGGAGTAAATATCGGCTTGATTGGCCTTTCGAATAACTGTCACTCATGCGTGGAGATGGTGTGTGGGGGTGAAGTGTTTGGATCACCCGATTCACCCGACAGTCACCCTCCGATCACCTCCACCATGCGGTTGCGCGTACGAGTTCCCAATATGAACATCAACAAGGTAACCCTCTTTTGCATCTTTTTTGAAGTAATAAATCAAAAGGTATATCATTTAAAAGAAAGTACACTTGCTTTCGTTCGATCAAATGCTTGTTTCTGCAGAAATAAGTTATAATACTAGAAGTACGGCCTACCGTAACCCATGAAGATGATAATTGTGGCTGGAATAAACCATCTAGCAATCCGAAATGGGTCGCCATATTCCAATTGTAAGCAGCATGACGTCTGGTTGCCGGCCAATTGAAGGCGAAAATTGGGATTATTCGTCAAGTCACCAAGAGAACAGCCTGTTATGACGACAATGACGCGTAAAATCTTTTCTTCTTTTGCAAAGATTAATGCTTGAACAGATGTACTATGTAAGGCGCACCCGGCTTAACAATAGTTATTTTTAAACATCAGTTCGAAATTCACCACTACTCCTTATATGTAGTGGTACTGGAACTTCCACTGGTTTATAATTTGCATATCTCTTTG
Source organism: Koerneria luziae (assembly GCA_014805365.1). Taxonomy (NCBI): domain Eukaryota; kingdom Metazoa; phylum Nematoda; class Chromadorea; order Rhabditida; family Neodiplogasteridae; genus Koerneria; species Koerneria luziae. Next base: position 11,539 of record JACMIJ010001671.1, read on the forward strand.
TCATAGGGGGTGAAACCTTTGATATTGCATGCACAAAAGGTACGGTAGACAGGCGGAAGCAACGTGCACGTGTTGTCGTAGCTGGCCGCATTCCGTACTCGCATCGCTTATTCACTGCCTTTCACACCAAAACGGCAGCTGAAGATGTCTCAGCGGGGAAGGGA
>JACMIJ010001672.1:0-11699 GCA_014805365.1 Koerneria luziae
CTAATTGTAAGAACCAGAAAAACCGAAAGAGAAAGTTCTCCATTCTCCTACATTCAGCAATCATTTTATACCTGCTTCTTTCTGGTCCTTTCAAGACCCCCAAAAATGCCTTGAATCAGGGAAACTTTGCTTTTGCCTTGTATTTTTCGTACCTGCATCCCGTTGAGATCGGTATAGAGTGTGTCGCCGCTGTCAATGTCGGTGATGATTCGCACGGCGAGTTCGTAGTTGGCGGTTGCCCGGACGTCCACTTCGTTCGCGATCTCCACGTATGGCTCGTCCGTGATTGTGTAAGTATGGAGGATGTGCACATCGCCAGAACCGCTCACGAACACTTTCTTCACGAGCGGACCGTCGTAGGCAAGGAATCTGAATGCTTGAGATATTTAACGTACTGCCACCGCATTAGCACAATTTTAGTATTTAAAACACGCAAATGTGAGGGGTTTTCTGTGAGTGAAACAACTAACATCCTGCTTATCCTGCCATTCTGCCTCAAATTGACGCAATGTGCTTTTCTAGGAAGTGCAAATCAGGTGAGGTTCCGTTAGGCCACATTGTCAGTTATCATTTATTCCGCAATCAGAAGGTTTCTTCAGCGGGCGATGACATCCTTCCATCGGGGAACATCAACAACAGGGCATCTCAGAAACGTTAGGCCAAGGTCCTCTAACATTGTCAGTTGACATGTTTTATCTCATACGTGTGGTATGTGATCGGTCATCACTTGAATATTCATATTATAATACAAACAACGTGAACCTGAATGTTAGAGGCACAGGACGAGCGGGTGCGTCTGGCAGGAAGAGATACGCGCCAGAAAGATCATCACCGCCTCCGTTCGACACTAAACAGTACACATCAAAGGCGATTGGCAAATGCAAGCATCCACTTTCGAGTGGTTTTATACTAGTTGTAAAAGTAATGTATTACAATAAAGTGTTTCCACTTAAGGCTTCATAACATACTGTGTGGTACTAACAATAAGCGTTCTGAGGCGTGAAACATTACATGAAAGTGGTTGCATAAGTTGAGTTAACGTACTTCGCTTATGCGGTCGTGCACCGTATTGCACAAAGTTGACTTGAACAGAAGATGCCTTTTCGCCAGTCGGAGTCACCGACTGAAAAGGAGGAAGAATGTGAGAAAGAAAGCTTAGAACGTGGAAGAGGACATTCATAAAATGTTCTTATTCATGTTCTAGGCGTATGAGTCCTGTCTGTATAAGGCTCATCCTCACAGCTGTCACTGTCAGCTCTGTTAGGGTGAGTAGTGAACATGAAAATTGATTGATCCATAAGACAAGGTGATCGTTGATCTTTGATCTTTGATAACTGTGCTATGAACCAGCGGGTACCTTCAAGAGTCCAGTGGTACCGTTGAAAGAAGCGGATATCCGATCGTTTTTCAATGTGAAATCGGTTCCATCCAAGGCAACGAACGAGAAATCACTGAAGAAAAGAGTACATAAAATGAGCTGTGCGTAGCTTACAACTTTTCTGGTCGTCATCTTCTAAATGCAGTGTATCTGACTCCGTTCTGTACAAATGTCCAACTCAGTTTGTAAGCGTATTCAAGTTTTTCACAGTTCAGCTCAGGTTCACAAGTTTGCGAAACGGTATGAATTTGCGAAGAATTTGAATAGTCTGGTAAATTCGTGTAATTGGAAAGAAATCTAACAATAAGATTTTATCCTATATATTAACAGTCGGATATTTGTACAGAACGGAGGTAGGTATGCCATTAGTAAATCTTATTGTTAGCTTGCATCGTTATGGAAAAGCTTGATAGCGAAACACGTTGATTTGAAGATGCAGCGGCATACTTTATGATGAAGGAGTTTTTACAATTTGATTTCGCATTAGCTGAAGATTTGCAGTACCAACCAAACTCGGACGGCCTAGATGTTATGGCCAAGCGCGAATAGAGGCACCTTATCCGCACACAATGCCTGGGTATCGAGATCACAGAGGGACTTGTATCAAGCCGATCAACAAAGACAAGGAAGCATAGGAAGTTGAATTCACCAGTAACGTTTGCAAGACGCGGATTCGCGTTACCTGTTGATGTTCTGCATTCCCATGACGGTTGCTTTTTCTTTTTCGTTCCGTTCCGAGATAATCTTGAATGTGGCGAGAGACAGTGCGGGAACGGTTGCTTCGAAGCACAACTGAAACACTTACCTTGCTAAAAACACTTATCGTACTGCCAACGCAGTACGGTAAGTAGTTACTGAGGCATCTAGAGCGAATCTTCGACAAGGGTTTTTGATGTGCCAGGCACACTCTGGGAAATGTTAAGGATTTCTTACAATTAGGGAAATTTAAAAAAAAACCGGAAACCTCGAACTGTTTCTCATCGATAGTGAGTGTTCCGTCGTCTACCATTCGAACCAACGGTGCGATCTGCTGTTTCGGTCGTTCGCCGGATTGGCTGGTGATCCGACTGTCGATGGAGGCGACACGCACGCATGACAACTCGCGTCGCGTGTATGCCAGAATGTTGAACAATACCACCGAACTGGAACTTGAACAGTATAAAGAATAGATGGCTGGGAACATCATTATTGGTTTATTTCCCCTCAACATTTTCTGATATCCTTTCTGAATGGCAAAAAAACGTACCTTCCGACTTGGATAACTTTTTTCTCCGTCAAGCGATCTTCTTCCGGACGGGTCTCATCTAGCATCATGTGACCGGAATTCTGGAACAAGCCAGGTAAAGGTTGGACCTACAAGATACCTTTGAATCCAGAAGCTTCTCGACCGCGTGGACAACTACCGCTTCGCAATCGTGTAGCGCAACCAACATCCTGATAATGAATCTCATGAAAATGAGAAGAAAAAGCTGTCAACATTGTATTTCTCTTATTTTACAAAAAATGTTACAACTGTCACAATAATATATATATAATACTATCTTATTATTGGTGTCCAGTGATGCTTGTCTTCCTGTTTCCACCCCATTCGAATAAACAATCATTTCAGTATTTTGCTATCTTGCATAACTCCGTCAAACAACTCCTCCGATTACTGGTTTAAAAGTTTAAATTTATGTTGCACAATGATAGAACGCTATTCGGAGATCATCATTGCACGACGGAACATTGTGATGTTGAATAGCATGAGAAACACAGAGTATGTTGTTTCTTACAAAGCACGGCTATACAGAGTTGTGTTCAGTGTAACGGATCTCTAATATTTTCTACATCTTAGGTTTTTTCTTTATCTTCACAAGCGCAAATGCCTGCTTTACCCATAGAGTAAAAAGGTGGTACTTTCCGGCGTCCACCCCCTAAGGTTTCAGAGGCCAAATGGGTATACTACCTACCTAAAATCTCTTGGCTAGTAGTGGACACCATGTAAAAAACCGAAAATGTTGGAAACCCCCGCATGAAAATCGGTCCGTATGTACACCCATCCAATTTTTTTAATTATTTGTCCGCTCTTTTTATTCTATGCTTTCTCCTTCCTCTTTGGATCGTCAGATCCGACGGAAGCAGAGGCATGAAGTACTGTTATAGGGCTCACGAAATTGTCCGATAAGTTAGCAGACACAAAATTGATGTGATTACACAGTTATTCGTTGTTAAACGTACACAGTGGTACTCAAATATTCCTGTAACTATGGCCGGAGACATGTATTCGAATTTCGTTATCGGAACAGTTTATTTTGCATTTTCGTGAGTCTAATACCGTACAAGTATTACGGTCTGACAAAGAGCGCCTACCTCTGTCCGTAGTCCTTCATGACGTATGCCTTGGCGGTTCCGGCGACAGCGTCATGATGTTGGAAGAGGGAATGGGCACGACGAGCACCGACCAGACGATCGAAGACGTCCGCGGGAAGTGCGATTCCCTCCATGCGGGACAGCGAGAACGCGAGTTCGGCCGACCTGTAATCTTATCTTACAATTAGTAATCTGAATCCATTTGTTGTATTTCTGCAATACGACTTGGACACAGATGTGGGTTTAAATGTATTATAACATATTTGAACATGGTATTAAAGTATATTATACACATTATAAAAATAGCCAAGTCTGAATTCAAGAGAAGCCAACCGATGATAACAACAATCGTTGTATCTCGCTCACGTAATGTTAGTAAACAAGAAAATTCAATCAATAGTCGGATCGTTCTATATCAATAAGGGAACTGACAATTATCATACTTTTAAGCAAAGTTTTTGCACAGTGCGGACACCATCTATTTGTTCGATACAAAGTGAAGAAAAGTAGCATTGATTCACCTGAGGTAGTGTTGCAGGACGCGATCCATTTGCTTGTAGAAAGGGCGTGACGTGAAATAACCTAACATATCGTTATTTTACAATGGATCATACTGTAAGTATACACTCATTGTCAGAGAAAAATAAGTCTCAAATAAGCCTAGATAGTGCTTGAGTGTTTTGAAACACTCATTATGTAAGTGTTAATTATTTCGTAATCCTATTGAAAAAAATGAGGGTCATAAACACTCAAGCAGTAAAGAGGGCTTAAAACACTCAAAATTTGATGTTTATTTTTCTCTGACAGTTTGATCAGCGTGTGTGTGTTACTGTTTACCATCATTGTTTAACAATAACTTTAGCTCTGTCCCTTAGGCTGCATTATTGCTTAAAATTTACAATCGTACTAAAACCTAGCAAGCGAAACACCACATTTGCTGTTTCTCGAGCGTGCTCATTCAATAAAGGATGTCAGGACTACCCACAGGCCAAATGCCTTGAAACGATAGAACTTTTCTTTTTTTAAAGATAGAGTTGTGTTAAGGAGAAGATAAGGTAACAATGTGTTAACAATAAGCTAAGATACTGTTACATATTATAATTACAAAAGATATGACAATAAGATAGGATATGAAAACTTTAGCATACGGTATCATATACAATAAGATCTTCTCTGTATCTTGTGGTGGGATAACACAGGTATAACAATAAGATTAATCCATAAAATGAACAAACCACTAAAGTAGTGATCGTCCCGATCAGCGTATGTGAAGAAATCGCCGGACAGCACGGGCAGCTTCTTCTGCTCGCTCTGGAGATGCACTTCCAGCGTGGCAAAGTAATCCGCAAGGGTACCGAATCGAGCCTGAAGGTGTTATTATGTCATCTCAATGTCAATGTCAACGTTATGTCACGGTCAATGTCAATGTCAATGTCAATTTCAATGTCAATGTCACTGTCATGTCACTGTCACTGTCACTGTCATGTCAATATCAATTGCATTGATATTGACAGTTTTTTGACATATAACAGTGAATGTCTTGAACAATGGAACAAACAATTTACCGAAGCTTCAAGAAGTTTCCACGGCTGTCACATGGTAAAGGTCTTCTGTGGGATTGTTGACAGTTATCTTACAATTAGCGAGTGATGAAGACAATATGCGGCGATATTGACATATGTACTTACCTTTACATTCCAGTCTCTCTGGCTATTCATATAGTCGAAGAGTTGTTTGTAGTTGCTATACTGGGCGTCCCATTCTTCAGCGGTGTCATATCTGCAATGTGGTGTTACTGTAGGTTGACAGCTCTCCACTCTACACATTATCATTTATTGTCATTATTGCTGTCATCATTCATTGTCATTTTTATTATGTCATTGTTAGTTAATTTAGTCCTTCATTATGTTTTTTTTCTAAAAAAATATGGAAGCATACCGAAAATCGTCGCCGAGTGGAACCAACAGCGCGTTCGTACCGTACAACTGACTCTTCTTACGGTATTGATCGTATAGCATGTGAGCTCTGAACATACAGGATTTTTTTATTTTAAAAAATATTGCGTTTATCAATCAATCGCTTGAGAAATTATCACTTCCAAATCATTTTCATGATCTTTTCTGTGCGAGAACTCACAGCAAAAGCATAAATGAACAAATGTAACTCGATTCTGGAATTTTGTTCACATTATTGTTTAACAAACTCATTATTTTCATATATCGGAAATTGTAGTATTGCCGTTTAGGTAGTAGTATTAACGTAGCATGAGCGAAAGATAACACTTGCTGTTATCTTTCGCTCAATTTGATGGTTGTGCGTTTTGTGCAGAAATATGTACCACAACTTACAATTAGGTAGCAAACTGTTTCCAGTGGCCTTTTCAGTGACTCACTGGGAACAGAGGAGCTTACTTTTGACTACTGCGGCAGTCAGTTTATATTGCATTCTAAAGGAATCGGAAGTCTTGATGTTATAATACAAATCATAGGTACAAGTAGTACCTCGTGGCGACATTATTCGCATTGATGGCTTCTGGTGGCACGTTCCATGGGCAACCGAATCCAAACAGACGGCGGAAGTCGAATTGACAGCAAATCTGACAACAAGATGAATGAAGGCGGGTTCACGAAAAACATTAAATGAACGCACAGCATCATATTCCTTTAAATAGGCCAATGTGGTTGAATAAGCATAGAGGCAAAGAAACTGCCCCATCGTTTAAGTTACACTAATAGATCCATCATGATACTAAGAATGTGCTGATATTTGCCAGATGAAAAATCCATTTGTCGTCCCTAGTTAAATGCACCCGTACTACGGACGACAAAAACCAGCTTCCTAGGCTCGTGGGCTATAAATCCTTGATTCGGGAGCACTTCACTTTATTCTACGTTTACACGTATGTCTAGTGTTTCATTACTCCCTTGTTATTATTGCTCCTCATTTCCTATCATTAGATATTCGGTAGATAGCATGGCAGGATTTTCAAGTAACATTGTTCTTGTAACACGTGAAATCGTTGTTGAAGCAACAATTGATCCATGCTTTCATGCTTTATTATGCCACTTGGATTAGATAAAGGAAAACAGTCCAAGCTGTTTGAAATTGAAGTACCTTGGGATCGGGTCCGCAGGTGTGTGGGACGTCGTACGAGTAGAACGGGAACATGTGCGTGCGCATGTCGTGCGATGGATTTGACTCGGCTGACAATAAGATGTTGCTTACAGCAAAAAGTACTTTTGATAATGCTTTGCATTGCTTTACAGCACAAGGAGCCAGATATATTACATCTTAATATTATACCTGATCTGATTGTAAGATACATAACATTTTCTTTTTCTTTCCCTACACCTTACCCGTTTAGTATACGGGGTCGGTGGTGTGTCTTGATGAAACTGACGCCCTAATCTGGGAACCCAGTGGACCGTCCCGAATTGACTCGGCTACAGTATGCCAGAAACCGGGAAGGATTTGAAGACGTAGTTAGCTGATTTTCACCAATAACCATATTTTTTAGCTTCTTGGATTAGATAGGCATACACTATATATTGTAATAATACATTTAAATATGTATAACAATACGTACCCCACATCTGTCTCCAGGTAAATTCGAGCTTCTGTTTACTGGCGAGGTATTTCTTGACCGAATAGTGCACCCGCTGGATGACACCTTGGGTGATGTTGGCAACCGCGAGAAGAGCGGGAACGGAGGCTGAGAAGCCGAATGAGTCGATGGTCCAGTGTGATACGGGACGGTAGCCTGCAGGAGCACGTTCTTCTTCCGTTGATTAAAATTTTGAACGAAAACAGTGCACAAAGGCCAACCGTGGATTGTTGAGTCACTAACGCACTACATCAGTCCTTACAAGTAATTGTAGGGATAAGAGTTGACATGAAGGAAGCCAGAAACCGTTGTTTTGTGTTAGAAGAAATGTGTGTATAAGAGACACGTAAACGGCGCTTTGGTAAAGCTTGATTCACATGCAACATTTTGAGCATAAAAATGTACAGCTTGCTTACACCAATGTAAAGTCAGGTAAGGTTGGAATATGATTGGAATGTGAATGGACCTGGAATATGATTTCGTATCCATTCGTGTCCCTCGATCAGCTCAGCGATAATGGAGTGGAAATGGGCATTCGCCTCGTCGGTCATCACCCATCCGCCCGTTACAATCTCCAGTTGTCCCGATGAGAGATACCTTGAAAGGTAAATGCATAAGGCATGTTATGTTAAGCGGTAGACAGATCTTTGTATAGAGAATTTTGATGCGTCGTGATTGCGTTAACACAGATTTCTCTACCTTTTCACTAACAATAAGCAACTGCTCTCGAAACGCTTCCCTTCTTCCACTTCTCTTTCGCTTCCCTTATAAGTATTCACCTTTTTACTAACAATAAGATTAGCAGCCAAATATGACAACTTACTTCTTGACACGTTCCCGGGCGTCCTCGTCGATTGTGGACCACCAGAGTTCGAGGAACACGATTTCGGCGTAGATGAACTTCATGCCATCCTTCTTGTCCAATTGGATCGACATTTGCGTGAGGATATTCGTCGTTTGTTGCTGTGCGTACTCCTCGAGTGTTTTGATCCAACCTGACGCTTGTCACAATCTTATTGTTATAAATAAATAAATAAATAAATAAATAAATAAATAAATAAATAAACGTAATATAAATAAATGTAAATAACCTTATTGTTAGTGAAAACTGACTCATTTGCAAGTTTTAAAAAATATTTAAAGTTTGAACATCTTATTGTTAGTACGAGACGAACCGGCATCACAATGAGAGTGTGGAATAACGATAACATCCAGCTGTGGTTCGATCTTGACCTTCTCTGCGTCGTATGTAATCTACAAACACATAGAAAATACAAGAGAAACAAATAATACATTGTTTCACAGCTTCATCACTGTTTGCGCTACGGTTTCTGCTGTATGATTTAACAGTCACTTTCGTGTTTCACCATCTTTATCTTCTTCGTTCTACGCATTCGTTATACCGGTCAAATGGTACTTTCAAGTGGTACTTTTGCGCTTCTAGAAAGTTATAAAGCTTGACAAAACACAGTTATTTTGCTGTGCTGCTTACCGTATTCAATACAGACAGTGTAATAGAGGCTGGTAATGTACTCATCCAATTCATCAAGGCTTCATTGCCCCGCAGGCTTTGAGGCCTTAATTCGTGAGTACTTTTGAAAATATTCAACTAAAATGGGTAACATACTCTTTTTGGGTGTTCAAAAGATGGGGTAAAAGTACCTCCCAACCCTGCTTCCACACTCCGCCATCAGGATTGTCGAATTTGAGCAACTCGTACAATTCGAGCATCTGTAATGTGACATGATTATGATATAAATGACATACTATGACACAATGGCATGACATTATTTCATTTCATTTCATTTATTCCACAATCAGAAGGGTTCTTCGGCGGGTGGTAACACTCTTCATCGGGAAGATCAACGGCAGGGCATCTCAGAAAAGTTGGGCCAAGGTCCAACGTTTCTGAGATGCCCGATCGTTGATGGCATGATCAAACAAAGGAAATTATGACCTGCACATCAGAATGAATCCGACTAAAGTTCGAACGAAGAGCGCATGTGTTCACAGAAGGAGCTGGAGTGGACCGTGCTAGGAAGCGCCTGGCAACAGCTACTTTGTTACCTGTAAATTTGTTAAATAAAAAAATCTTCTAACAATGAGATTTAAAACGCAATCTTACAAAGGTTTACATTGAAAGAACAAAGGAATATGCAAATTTAAGACCGGTGGAAGTATTTCAGATATGTTGTGTTCAAGACATGACATGCCTCGGGCAGCTGCAGCCTTTCCTTCATCATTACCATTGTCCACGTTTTCCTTTCCCTGAATATAATATTGTTATTTTTGAGCGGAGTTACTGTAAGGCTTGGGAATCCTACAAAAAAAATTACTTTGGGCTTACAAAGGTAACGTTACATTTAAAACGAAATAGAAGCAAACATTTAGAAGACTAAAAAAGGACGAGTCTACTAACAATAAGAATAAACAATTAGTACACGATCTCTCGGTTACACCCCCGCCCGGTAGGATGATTTGGAAGTACTTTATTTTACTTTGTTTCATTATCACACAACTGGCTTTGGCTTTGGCATTTGTGAACAATATTTGTACACTGGCTCAATCTCATACCTCGAGTTGTGCATCATTTCCAACTTCTTCTTTCCCATCGTAAATCTCACGGCTCTTCTCTGAAATAATAGCTCATACTTTGCAATAAAAAGTGATTAAGATAGCATTTAATTTATGGAGAAATATTAGAAGTACGCACTGAGAAACATAAAACCAACAGATTGAACTCTGTTCAAACCGCCCGCATTCTCTAATTGTAAGAATGAATGTATTATAGTTGAAGAGCAATAGACACCGAAACCCAAAAAGCATTATTTTTTATTTTTTGACTTTATCGTTTTAAACATCGTTATTAGAACATCCAAGACATTTGGTTATAAGGCAAATGACAGGGAGGATGATTTTTCAAGGGAATTTACCATTATCTTTGTTGATAAGCAGTTGTTCCGTCTTCTTTTCGGATTCCTTCAACTCAATTCGTATGCTATGCAACTCCTCTCCATGATCCTTCAAAGCTCTTTCCAGGACAACGACTTTCTCTTGCAATCGATGGAACTGCTTCTGAAAAGTCATAGAAGCTGCAAAAAAGCTCTGGCATAAGTGATGTTGTAGGGATACTGTTCTTATTGCCAGTTTTGATAAACGTATGTCATATCAACGTTATAATAGAGTACATAATAGAAACTGGCGTTGTATGATAACAATAAGTATTACTTACTACTCCAAATAACATTAACATTGAGAGATGAAAAAACTCACATTGACAGCTGAATCATGTTCCTGGAGAGACAATGATGAACTGTTGTCCAATGATCTGTAGAGAGCAATGCTGCTGAAGATGAAAACGGCCAAAACGAGCAGGAAGAAGAGCTTGCTCGTGGACCGAGCAGCCATCACGGAACAATGATGCCCGACCTGTAAATACAGTGCTTGAGGCAGTTCCACAGATCAACGAATATCATATAACAGATAACCCACAAGATGAACATAGCTTGTGGCTTCCACCGGTATACCGTACCTCATTTGCATACAGTTACAAAGTTACAAAGGATTGTCTTAAAAGAACAAAAGAATACGCAAATCTTATTGTTAGTCCGGTGAAAGTTGCACAGGAGACATGGTTCGTGAACCGCCAACTTGAAATTTGCCTAAATCGTTTTGTTCTCTCTTCCAGTACAATGTTTCAGTCTGCGAATGGGGTACGTTGTAGCCAGGAGTTTATAAAACGCGGTATAACTGAGGCATTCTATTGGATGCAAAAGGAAAAAGTGTTGTTAGCCATACTCCAAAAACTTACAAACAATATTGAACAACAAAAATATAGGAACATCAACTTGGTTTAGCAAAAGTATGCAGAGGGCTTCACAAAAGCCTCACAGCCAGCAAAAAAAGACCGTTTCGGGCCATGTGCGCCTAATATCTGCACTCTAGTAGCCTTCGAGCAAACATCAGGCGCACGGCAAGGGGGGGGGTAACCATGACGAACATTTTGAAGATGGCCCAATATGGTTCTTCGGTTGTGGATTCACGGCTGTATAGATCCTGACAAGTTTTCTATGATGCTTGAGAGTTCATCATACAGCGCACTGTGTCTGCCAGTCACAGCGTTTTGAAATCAGTCATGATGAACCGCTGGTTTAAAATTTGTATATTAATGTGTTATATCCTATATTTCCTTTCTGTTTGTATGCATATTATTAGGTACATTAGATACTGTGAAATCTCATTTTGTCACATAGGTATAAACTTCGATTCGAAAAATATTTCAATGCGGCCGCAGTGTCTCGACGCGAAATGTAATTACGGTATGTGACGCGAGCTGGAATGCTCCCGCCTCCATTGTCATTCCTT
>JACMIJ010001673.1:0-11692 GCA_014805365.1 Koerneria luziae
AATTGCCTGTTCAGATACATTCGTACGTTGGTTTTGATCCACGAGGGAGATAACTTCATCAACAAGACTCCCTTGTGCCTCGTGTGTGGATCCATCGGCAAGGGGATCGAACAATCGATGATCGCGTGCTCGTCCTGCGCACAGACATATCACACATACTGCGTCAATCTCCATGATAAGGTAACTTATGACGCCGTTTCCGTGAGTGCAATTTCCTCACGATTTTTAGAATCACGGGCACAATTGACCTAGAGAACGTGTTACGAAATTTTCATTTAAGCTCAAATCGTGCACCTTTTTTGCATGCTTTTACAAATTTCTGGGTCAAGTCCTAAGGTTGAATGTTTTGCATTTTTCTGGCGAAATGCCTTGAAAACGGGAGAACTTTTTACTTTGTTCAGTGCAGAAAATGGACCTGGATTGATTTCCTAATAGTCCCTAGACTTGTTTTTCACCAAGCGACTTTTGATGATCCGAATTTGAGAGAAAGTCAGAATGGATTGGCTCTTATGTGAATGTTTAACGGGGTTGCAGATGAACACGACGGTGGTTGGCCGTGGATGGCGTTGTCTGGATTGCACTGTCTGCGAGGGATGCGGGAAGGGCGAAGACGATTCCCGTCTCATTCTCTGTGAGGATTGCGATGTCGCTTACCACACGTACTGCATGACACCGCCACTCAGTCAAATGCCCAACGGCATATGGAGGTGTAGAGCGTACGTTTACTCCTCCACTCATTACAACTTTCATTGTTACTTTTTGAAGGCGTCAAGTAGCGTTTCTCCCGTGATCAGAGGGGTCCCTTTGCGTGGGCGCATCTGACGTGCCGGGATGCTGGGACATTTAAGACCGGTGTTTCTCACCCTTCTTCATAGTTGTGAGCTATTCAGCAAGGACATAATGTTCTAGATTTCTTGTATTTACTTACTAATTGTAAGTACAACCTCCCCTTACTCTTTTCTCTCTGTTCCATTCATTGTCAGAGGCCCATTGTGAACCTCTTTCTAGACTGCGGTGAATTTCAGGACATATCATATTGTTGTTGTTTATTTTTTATGTTGGATGAGTAAAAAAAAATTGAACTACCTTACAAGAAAGTGTAAATGATAAATAAGTCTTAATGCATAACGTATGTGGTTGCAAATGATACATTACAGTGGCGGGAATGATGTTGCCTGGGCGGGATGGACAAGACAGCAACAATTGAGTTCATGCAGCGCGTGTATATGCATGAAGGTCACCTGACGATATTCCATAGCATAGAAGAAAGGTTCGGACACATGTCCGCAGCACCCCCCGCTAAACCCACGCGCACCTGCGTTTGCGAGATGGTTGTCCGAGCTTACTCGGACGAAGTGAAATGAAGAGAAAAATCCTTGCTAGCACATTTTTTCCATGTTTAAGCTATTTTTAACGTGGGAGATCATAGCAAGCGTTGTATTTCATCTTTTTATGTGTGCACCTCCCACTGGCTTGTCTTGTCCGGACCCCTATTTTCCTGTGCCTGATAGTGGGAACCCATGCAAGAGTACATCCTCCTGGAGAATCTGCGCTGCCGTTTTCGGGATCAGCAACTAAAGCTACAATACAATACAATTTATCAATGTCACAGCGCAGACCTTCAAGGCACGTGCTAATCATGTATGCTTGCCCATTCATCATCTGGTGGACTCCACCATCGTTGTCCGAAAGTCGTCTTCAACTCGTCCCTCCATCTCGTTCTTGGCCGCCCTTGATTACGTCGATGAATGTGCGTATATGGTATCCATACTGTCGCAGCATCGTGAGTCGTCCATCTTCTCACAGAGAAAAATTACTCAAATTTTGAGTAAATTATTTACTTAGAGTTGCTCAGAGTAAATTAATTGCTCACTTTTGAGTAATATAATTACTCATTTCTGCGCACTGCTGCAACACCCAGAAATTACTCAAATATTACTCACTGAGAATTGAAGTGCGTGCACATTGCCAGTACATTGAAGATAGTAGCCATGTTCACGGTATGGTAATGGATGACATAAAGTAAATCGACATCAAGGAATTCGATGGAATACTTAGTTTTGCAAGGCTTTGCCGCGATTTACATGATACCACACGCTTTTGTGTGCGCAGAAATGAGAATTTTAATTACTCAAAAAAAAGAGTATATTTTGAGCGTTTTTTGAGTATTTTTCAAACCCCGCAATGTAATCTGTCTTCGACCGAGAAATTACTCAAATTTGAGTAATTTTTGAGTAATTTTTCTCTGTGAGTTACGGATCCGATTTGCCCACCGGAACTTCTTCATTGCCTCTTGCACCCAGTCTTTGACTCCAAGGTGCCGGGCCAAGAGGGGGCGAGATATACATGTTCGTCCCCGGCTGGATGGCCGGGCGGGAGACGGGGAGCCCCTTAGAGGTTCCCCTAGCTTACCTAGCACCACCCGAGTGGACCGCTCCTGGGTAATTAGTAAGTAATTGCTAAGTTCGTGAGAGTGACTAGCTAAGAGAGTAAGAGAGCTAACGTAAGACTTAAAATTGGGAATAGAGAGATTGAAGAAGTGAGGCGGAAGAGAATTCCAGACAGAGACAATGCGGGAAGAGATGAATGATGAATTGACAAGAGTACGAGAGTAAGGGTGGTTAAGGTGGTGCATTCATACAGCAGCGGTTCCTAGTAGTGGTGGAGCAATGAATCAAGATGGTCTACTGTTCAAAAGCAACAATGTAAACGCATTATTCAGCAAGCTGCTTGAAGTAAAAGAAAGATGAGATATCAAGAAACCGTTTTGAAAAGACGGCCGTCTTTCACAGAGCTCACTGAAAATTAGCATGGTATGACTGCGCAGAATATTTGTTTAGTTCTCATTGTTAGGCCGGAGTGATAAAAGGACAGGGTACGGTAGCAGTGCTAATTCTAAGTAGCACTGATCGGGATACAGAAATATTGGAAGGCATGAGATAAGGACATTTATCAAGAGCACGGTGAGCAGGATTCGAATATTGCACATATGAAAAAGACGTCGGAGAAGACGGGGACTCGCAGATATCGGAGTGCATGAACGGAAACGATGGCCCTTGAATGATCGACAATAGGTTGTCGACCTTCTCCTGGTTTCATGAGCGACTACAACTCCAAATTTTCTCTAAAAATAACTACTTCGAAACTAACCCAATGACTCTATTGTTGACCAAAGACCATAACACACAAGTTTATCGCTTACCGCCGGCCTTCCTGGTCCGGCTTCCAACAGAGAGTGAAAAAACCGCCCTCCCTTACCAGCGGACCATAAGCTCCGCCCAATGGCAAGGCGAGGAGGATGACAACTGGAAAAGTGAAAAAATAAAGCATACATATACATAATAAAATAATCATGCAACTTTTCGTTTGCAGTGCGCAAATGGAGGAGAGTGTTTCAATCTGCAGACAGAGCTACATATGGAAAAGGTGCGAATAACAACGTTAGCATAAGCCCAAAATATCCGCTATGCCGAAAAGCTTCTTTCTATTAGGTTGGTTTATAATTTTATGGGAATTCACCTCTCGGCCTCTTTCCCCTATTAAACCCACGAGTCTTCCTAATTGCTCCACTAATACGGATACAGTAACCGATCTCTCTTGTGGCAGTAACTGAATCATGAACCAACCTAATATGCCGCATGAACGATGGCATGTCCAGACTACTATTTCAGACCGTGCCTAAGCCTTAGCCTGACACGAGCACAAAACTGTTGCACTAAATTTCACATCCCAGGTATTGCGAAATACCGGAGGTGGGGGAGGGATTAAGTCCTGGCCAATCAGTGCATGAGACCGCGCCCCCGTTCCTCCAATGGGGAATTACGGCATTTGAATATCCCGCGTGAATACCGTAGTAAGATAACAAGAGGTGGGAATATAATGTTCATCAGAAACTACCATTTCATGCAGTTGACCAAAGTTTCTTGGACCATACATCGTCTGCTTCACAGTGTGTCATAGCATTTGCAATCTATTGTGTTCGCGCCAGTGTCTACCTCACCTTTGCTGTTCTGAAAATAGTTTTCTCTAAGACCCGATGGTCTTAAACCGTTGTGCTGTCATCGCCAGAAAGACATTTGTCCTACCATGAGAGACCGTGGAACAGACGTGACCAAAGTCATACGAACTTTTCATTCCCACTAATCTCATACGCCAAAATGAGTCTTCAGAACTAATTATTGTACCGCCAGTGTTTAAAATACGACGTCTTAAGACGTGTTATTGACCACGTAATTTAGCACAAGCCGAAATTTTGTATTATGCCGTGCATAATACACTCTTACATTACCTAATTCTAGGTGTAAGAATGATAGAAGTTTCTGGACTTGTTGACGGACGAATGGTGACATACCCGTTTCCGGTCACCATACATACCAAAATTTTGCGGGCATCCTTCCGGATGGGACAATTTACTATCACGAACATGGGTACTGGTAAGTTCCTAGATTGGTGCAACAACTGGATTTAGGACAAGTCATGCAGCCCGATGAACAGGGAATCTACGCCATGGTGGATGGCGAGAACTATCTGATCGAACCGGACAGACCTCAAGCCCGCGAACCCCAGACAATATTCGGACTGCCAAGAGATGGGGTGCGTTCCAGTGGATGTTGCAATACAGAATTACAGAACGTTGTTACCACACCAAGGGTGCGCTCATTCCAAAGCAATGAACAACTTGGAGGAACTCCCATCATGTTTCCTGGGCCTACCGCATTCTCAACGTTTCGCCGTAATCTCAGTAACCGGTCACACACTCCTCTCACGGTTGACCACTATCACATGGAGGTATCCAAATTATAATAGCGTAACTGTAAATAGATTAACACCAAGCGAATGAGAAGAATATTTCAGGGTTACAGCAAGATGGTCGAGAAGTATGTAGTACTATAACCAGCTTTGTATTCAAATATTGCAATTCGTAATGTCTAACACAGCCTCTAAGTACATAGGCAGCTGGAATGAGAGAAGCGGCGAAACGGTGGCTCATATTTCATTCTCCTACTTCAGGTTTTCGTAGTTGATGAGGACAACAATGCGAATTTGAAAAAATGTCCGCAAAGAACAGCGGACACAATTTCTGTGAAAACTCTTAACTATAACGTCGTACGTGAAGCGATTTCCAACAAATTCAACATAAACGAGTTCATCATGCTCACGCAAAGCCGAGGCGGGAGACTACCGATCCAAGCGACAAACGATCGTCAGCATTGATATACTTAACTTGAGAACAAAAAGTCAGAGGAGTAAAGCCTGACGAGATAACAATCTGTGCTCATTGAAAGCTTTACAATTCAAGATTGTTATGTATTAAAGAAGTAACAAAGATCAATGTCGGGTTTATCTAGACCCGTACGTTATAGGAGCTTTCGGACAACAATATACAAGAGGGGAATGAGTAGAGCATGCAAGTGCAGGGACACCACGGCATACATGAAACATTCAGGTGGATACTGGAGGAACTTCTTCTATGGGAAAAATAAGACGCCCATCTACGTTGTACCACGAGATGCGGGAGAAACATACCAAGTGAGTTTCACGAATTAAAGCAATATCTGCAATGCTTTAAGTATCTCAACTCTGTACTCAACTTGCCTACATTAAACGGGATGTGTAAACTGTGAGGCATTGTTCTGGCTGTCCAAAGTATGAATTTTTTAGTGGGTTGACGAAGAAGTCATCGTCGCCGACGCCGACGACGAACGGACGCCGACGACGAACGGACAACAACTGCTCGGCAATCTCAGCAACAATCAAACCAAATTAACTGACATCGGAGAACTGATCAAGTAAGAAAACCCATAAAGGCGTAGCTCAAAAAAGAAAAGATAGAAACGTTGGCTTGAGTGGCACGAAGAGAGTTGTCCTAGCACGCAACAGATTGTCTAACCTAACACCACCTGATTCATACTAACAATATAATGACACGAACGCGCTCTGGACTGAGTATTTTAATAATATTGATTTCAGGTGTCCGATCTGTCGCGATCATGGAAATGAGTTGCGCGTATGCCGCAAGTGCGGCAATATCGCGTCCTGCGCTGTCTGCATTGAATCATTGCCTTCCGACATTGAAGGTTCCACCTTCACGAAATGCCCACTTTGTCGAGCGATATGGTATAGGAACGCGGATGGAATCATTGAGGATGCTGTGCGTGTGCGTGTTCTGGATAACATCAAGGAAGTGATCGCCAGGGAATAAACAATTTCTTGCGGGGCGCCGGCGTCCTCTCCAAACAGAACAACAATTTTTAGTTTACAACGCTTTTGGATTTTTTGTATTATTATTTATTTTTTTGTTGCCATCAGTAAAGAAACACTAATTTGTATGTACTTTAAAGTACAGTACTTTAAATAATATCACTAGGGTCGGCGCCCACGCAAACGGGGTATGGAACTTCCCATTTTACCCCCCCCCCTCCCCTACTATTTTCAGCCCTATGTTTTGTTGGGAGCGGGTACGACTATCGGAATATGGGCAATAATATCCGAAGACGTAGCATTTCTGTTTGAGAAGGTGGGAAGCGCCACGCTTTCGGAAATTCGGGCCCATATTTTGATATTCGTACATTGGCTGGTTTCGATAAGTGGGATGGTTATTCGTACCCGGTCCCGAATATGTCCCTTGTCCCAAAATTATACATATACCTATTATTATTATCATGATTAATATATTGTTGTTCCATTTTGAAGAAGAATAAAGAAGTTGGCATGCATTTGGATTATCCTCTCGAAATGTATTGACGAGTACCTTGAGTATTACCTGTATATCAGTTAGGAAGCCATCAAATACACTACATATAACGTGGTGGGGCTAGCAAAAACGGGTACTATCATAACCCGTTTTTGTACATTGCCAGAGAATGCGGATCGCAGCGTTCTTGTAACCCCGCCAACATTCATTATATAATATATGTCAGATTTAAAATTTTCAGATGGATCTGAACATTGAGCATATTCAAGTTCTGATCACTGCAAATAGACTGCGAAACTCAACAGAGCTACACCACTATCTTACGCAGAATGGGCATACAACTACATCGCTACGAACCACACAGCGATATGTAGAAACTGCAGGGTTGCGATTCTACAGAGGACGAAGCACAAGTGAAGTAGACGCACTTGTAGAAAGAGCTGTTCTTTCAAATGGACCGTATGCTGGACGAAGGATGATAACGGGAGCAATACGCGCAATGGGAGAATCAATACCAGAAAGTAGAGCAAAGTCTTCTTATGAATATTGCATAATTGTTATAATAGTAGGTAACCTGAAAAGGCTAACCACTTCAAGCACAGGTAAAAAAAGTAAAAAAATAGAGCTGCAACGGCATTCTTTCTACGTTAAAAAAATTTAAACGTTTCCAAGAAATTAAATATTCTAACCATTTTTTAAATAGTTTGAAATTACTCCATTTCGCTGGAAAAGAATATGTAAGAGATAAATGCAAGAAGGTAAAATTTATTTTAAAAAATTTCAAAGACCATTTTAAATGTTCATATCTTATCGCCAGAATGAAATCTAAATTTTCGTATGCGCTCAATTTTTGAATGTTTTGTTAAGATGACCGATACGTTGTATTCATGTGGACGGAGTGATATTCTCGGGCCCAGAAAAAGAAATAATAGGGCAGAGGCCCATCACGCCACCAAATAGCTTCTCCGGTGGCATTTTGACGGGAATTATTATTGTTATCCACAGTGGGGGGAAAGCAGTGGTATATGCAGCCGGCCGATATTACCTTGATGTGAAATAAAAAGGAATGCAGTACATTTTTTGCATATAGAAAAACACAGACAATTAGCAGAAAATAACAACAATTTTAAGAAATTTTAAATTTTAAAAAATTATTTAAATTTTTTTGAAATATTCTTAAACTGGAAAAAGAATACTGTTGCTGAAAAAAAAGAACCTTCAAGTTCTTGTAGAAGAACAGAGAATGTGTTGAAACTATTTCTGAATGAGGGGCTAATGGATGGCTACAGTATTCATCGCACTGGAACCCACCAGAATTGAGAATCACACTAAACGTATCTTGCTTATACATGAGAGAAAACGCAAATCGCTACAACAAATTACTCAAATATCATTTCATTCAGGAGAAGTGCGAGCCAGTATGGCTGCCATGTTTCCTTCTCATCTTAGTGCAAGAACTGCACGAACTGCTCTCTTACGGAATCCAACAGCCTACCATGCACCTTACTTTGGATACAATTGCCATATGGATCAAAACGAAAAACTGACTGAATTCGGATGCACTTTTATAGCAATGATTGATGGAAGTAAAGCATTTGTGGCAGGTAGTGTTGTGAGAATAAAATGTTCTTGGAATCTTGGAAGTTTTTGCTTGTTTTATAACAAATTATTTTTGGCCAGCCAAAAATTGGACACATTTCCCGTAGGGGCACACTATCAAATGTGGCAATTACGACTTTGGTCGTGTGAAAACATTTTACCAAAACCAAAAAATCGTCAAACACAGCAAAAATTTTGCATTCCACGGACATTTCATTTCCACCCCTCTTATATGCATACGCCATAAGGAATTCAAAGATGGTTCCCTTGACATTCGCTTCCTCATTTTTTTTTTCCATTTTAACGGATGAGTTTCGACAATCCTAAAATATTTGTGCACCATCCAACAACAGTAAACCAACATGTGTAAGCGTGGGGTGTGTGAATATATGCAACGCCACTGTTTTGGGTAGCTTATATGCACCAAACGTTTTCCTACTATGCAAATGATAGGCAATATAATTTCTCGCAAATGCAAGAGAATAATAGAAACGTTTATCAGGTGTTACCATTATGCCCGTGAAGAATCCGATTTTAATCTACCAGGACCTGTTCTATCCGGTGTGTACACAATACGGGCTGTTCGAACAAGTCATCGTAGATAATGGAGCTGAGTTTTGTCTTGTACTCGCAGTTCAAGAAATGGTTCGAGAAGGTGTGCAAAGGCCAGATGGAGAACCACCGAGAAGACCTGCATATAGGCAGTTGCCTTCACCAATGGTACGCATTCGAAATAGTTAAAAAAACACCGGGTTGTAAAACCCGGTGTTAATACATTATGGTCGCATTCGTATTGCATAGCAATACACAATGCGGTATGAATAGCAGAGGGTATGACAAGCCTAGCGTATAATAACCTTAAATTTCCCTGTCCATTTTGTGCATCTCAAGCTAACTATGTATAGACAATATAATAGAAGCAACATTAAACCATTACAGAACAATAGAATTGAACGAATTTGGTGCGAGGTCAATAAATCCAGCTACCATACGAAAGTAGCGATTATCGCACTGAGAGAAAATGGCGGATATGATTGCAACGACGAATCTCAAAAGTTTTCCATGGGATATGTTATCAGACAGGTGGCAAGTGCGCATATGCGAACATGGGTTCCAACATGGAACAACCATCGGATCCCTGGTATGTTGATGTGAAATAAACATGTGCATGTTTAATTTCTAATGTACAGCTATTGAAAAAGCATACAATTACAACAGAACTCTTTCATAAGAGAAGAGTTGCATAAATATTTACAAACTCTTTTCAGTTCATTGTAGAAAGACAAACGTATGCATTTGCAATACTTGTGTTATAGGCTGCGGCATCCCAGCGGAAACTGGTCCAATGATGAATTATCGAGTGCCACTTCCGACAACAGAGGAGGCAGTAGCAGGGTACATCGCCAATGGGGGACAACTGTCTCAGCCACTCCAATTTGGCATAGACTTAGTTCCTGAGGAATTCAAGAGCGATCGAGATCGCGAATATGAACAAGCAATACATGGAATGGGAGGAATGGAACAGATTGCTACCAATGTCCTCCTGCAGAATTACCAATTGCTCTACAATGCCTTTCATTGTCATTACCATATTTCTGCGCGATACTCAACTTCAATAGACGGACAATAGAAAAGTTATACTAAAGAACGTTATATCTGCGAAGATTGTGCATGCGCCATATATCGACGAGTTACGTTTGTGTATTTCGAAAGCGGGGTGACCCTCTAGAGAAAGATGTCAGAAACGGGGGTGCCTATTGAACTTATTCTTACCAACGGGGAGCTTCCAATATTAAGGTATCCCAAACCCGGGGTGCCCCAGAGTCATTATTAACGTTGTTGTCAATGAATGGCATGCACACCGCTCAATATGTTAATACCATTTAAAGTTTCTGTATTCTAGAAGAATAAATAATATTCCAACTCCCCACAGTCAAAACATATAGACCAAGCAATGCGGAATTGCAATAATAAGAATAATAATTTTTATCACGCTTAAGTAAAATATAATCGTTACGGAAAAAAAAAACGCTACTGAAGGTCTCTCCAAACGACATCGCAAGCCCTAAAGGCACCTACCTTTTTGACGTTTCCAACCGCGGCTATTCGTTGGTGATCCAATCACTCGACAAGCAGGATTCACAGAGGACAGTTTTGACCCGAAGTAGTACGAATGGCGGGCACTGAATGGGTATATTGTAAGATAAGGAGAACGCTCAACAAGCTCTTACTAGAAAATAAACTAAGGCATAATTACGCTCGTCCGCAATGAATGTGAACGAATTTCAATAATTCAAGGAGTGGTTAAACTATATAGCGGAAGGTGCGCAAAATCCTTCTCATTACGTTCTTAACAACGTTGGACAAAAACGGTAGCATAGCTGTCTTTTTTTGTCAGAACAAATATTAATTCGATGTTTCATCAATTTTAAAACTAAAAATTAATGCCATAGCGGAAATGCAGTGTTAGATGCTTCTTAGGATGAGCTTAACAGTGGTGCCACTTAGAATTTCGTTAAATGTACAAGCAGCAAAAAGCTTTCAGCAGAGCCAATACAGTTGTATGTGGAAGATACCCGATGCCCATGACTGACTCGTCCGTTGTCCTCGATCGAGCCCGTTCCACTTCAATTGATTCCTCGGGGAATGTCGAGAGAGTCGTCGAGGAAGTGGAGGATATCAATGACAGACATCTGAAAAACAGTTATTACAATTTATCTTGCTGTGGTATAAAAATCTAACAAAAAGTTGTAGAGCAAAGTAAAGTCCTCCCGAATCAAGGTTTATTCGCTTGCAGCATAACAAAAAGATGTAAGTTTACAAAATCTGATTTCCGTAATATAACTGACCGTGACGTGACACTTGCCGGCGTGACTCCGCTTCCCGCGGCGGCCCTTCCGCGTCCTCTTCCGCTTCCCTTTCCGACATTTGTGTTGGATGCTCCGGATGCCTTTCCACGTGCCTTCCCCCTCTTCCCTCTATCACTTTTTCCTAGTTTATCGAGGAATGCTCCGGAAGGCGGTTGTCCGCCCGACCGCGTCTTCATGATGGTCCCTCCACGTCCACCCGGTTTCTTCTTTCCGCCGCGTCCACCGCGCGTCGAATGGGCGCCGCGTATAGGAATATCGTCCTGATCCTCGGAAAGAGGGGAATTGTCCGGACAGAAGGAGGGCGAATTCCTCGCCGAGTCCGTGCTGGTTATAGAGGAACCGGAGAGACGTTCCTCGGGGGCGATGGGGAAGTCGAAGTGATCCATCGACTCCGCCGTTGGAGATCTGCATACAATATGTATTAATGTTATGTATATACTTGCGAAACAAACAGAGAGAAAATATGCAGCCGAGATGTACAGTATCCAACCAGCAACCATATTGAAGGACACTACCTCTGTGAGAAGAA
>JACMIJ010001674.1:0-11690 GCA_014805365.1 Koerneria luziae
TTAGCACGACCAAGTGCTCTCTTATCATCTTCTTCTATCCTCTGGCCAACTTCGGCCACTATCTCCACTTCTCCTCTATTTATTTTCAAAGAGTAGCACACAAACAACAAAATACGTATTTTTCGTATGATACTTATTGTTAGAGAAAATTGGTACATTCAGCTTTAAATTTTGCTTCTCGTAAGTATAAAATGACGATAGACAACTATAATCTAGTAACGCCTTCTAATTGTAAGAAACCGGAAAACTTTAGGTTCATGTTTACTTTCATTAATGAGAGAATATCTCAATTTATGGGATACCACTTGATTTATGGAAGTTGGGTTACTGTAGTACTACGGAAGAACAATTGTTTCAGACTGCGAGAATAGTCTACGGTATCATCGGCGGTATATTTGTCGTGACCAGCCTACCTGTAACTGTAATAATCGCTGTCAAAATGAATCCACTAATCAATCAAGTCGTAAGTTGTTGCTATAACGAACAAATAAATTTTCGATAGTAATACGTGAAAATTAGTTTTTTTTTCTTGCATAAATACGAACTGCATACCTGAAAAAAATTGTTTGGAAAAACGATTGAAAAAGTAGCTTAGGCACTTTTTTTCGTTCTCGTTTCGGTCTCATATAGTCTTCACTTTGGTCTGAAACACACGATATTCAAACACAGTCATGTATTGTTCTTCCTTTAAAATGCCATATTTTAAAACTTCTAATCGTCATAAAATATCCAATCGGCATTCAAAACACAAAAGAACCCACAGAAGAGTCAACCACACAAAGTGCAAGACAATGGACCTAAAAAAACCCAGGTGGCAAAAAGTGCCTTTCACCCTTCTTGAAGGACTCTTTGTTCACAGGTTGGAACGGAGCAGATCCGGCTTGCCCGACAACAGAAGTTGCTTACCTTCGCCGCATTCTTCGGAACCGCCGCACATGCCGTTCAGGTGTTTTTCTATCCGCTTCTTGTTAAGTTAAGTAAAGTACACCCGATTCAAGGCATTATTGCCTGCGGGGCGGTAACCGAGGGAGCCGGGCCGCTGTGGGGCATTTAAGTCCGGAGTGCCCACCTTTTCGCCAGACCGATTACTTTTCGTGAAACTGTCACTACCAATTGTCGTCCCCGGAGGGTAACGCCTTGGTTGGGCTTGGGCTTCTTGTTAGTGAGTGACAAAAAAATGTTCACAATTAAACGTATGGGTGCATGATTATTTTGTCGTAACGGTCACTATGCGTAAATACAATACAAACGTGTTAATAAGCATATGTCAAGAATTGCATTCTTGAAGACATGCAACAAACAAATCCAATTACCATTTCACTATTATCGGCCCCATTCACAACATATCTTCACTCTCAATAAAACGATAGAACCGCGTGGCGTCCCTCTGTGCACAGTACAGGGGGAATTGGCGAGCGTATAGAGGAAACTGTACACATAGCTATCATAGCGTGCAGTTAGCTATTTGCTACTTATTGTTAGTAATGTGGCATTTTGTTCTCTGTCATCTGGTATATGTTTCAAGTTGACAATGAGCGGTGACATTATACAACTCGCTGCTTAGTAAGAAGATAGTCCAACTTCAGGAAAATAAGCCTCAAATAGCCACAAGAGTGCTGGAGTGCCTAAAACACTCATTTTTTCTTTACTGCTAAGTATTTCGCGGTACTAATGAGAAAATGTGTGTTATATACACTACAGCAGTAATTGTAAGAAGTGTTCAATACACTCAAAATTGAAGGCTTATATTTCTGTGAGTAATATCCGACTTCCGAATGTTCCAGGCTGCTCACCAGTTCTTGTGGCTGCTCTCCATTCTCATCAACAATATGAACATGACAACAACGTTGCGGGCAAATGTACGTGTGATGTGTGTATGTGTATATGTGTGTATGTGCACATGTATGTGTGTATGTCTTTGTGTGCAATGTACATGTTTTGCTCTTACTGAAGTACACTGCGTGCTTTCTTGTAAAAGCACGTTGTTGGTTTTACATGTTAGCGATGTAGCGAAAGTAGTGGGCAAAAGGTCACTTTATTTTTTTCAATTTCGTTTCTTTTTTTCTACAACTCTACAACAACACTATTTTTGTTTGAGCTCTTTTGGCCTGCGAATAAGGAATTAACGAAGAGTTGAACTTGAAAAAAGTAAGCACAGCCGCTGTAGTAAGTCAATCCAATCAGTGATCTTTGTTAAGTGAGACAAAAGGAATAAAGATGGTAGTATTTCTTATTGTTAGTTAACGGAGTACATCTCGCGGCAGGGATTGGATGAGAAAAAAAGCAGAAGTATTCTTGCGAACCAATTGCAAGTACAGATGTACTATAATAGTTAGCACTACTATAGTTACTAAGTTACATTTATTTACGAGCTAATTGCAAGTAGGGATGCACTTTTCCATCAGCATTATTACTTACGCAACGTTAACGTTCCGAAAAGAAAATGTAAAAAGACCACCTAGCTACAAGCTTGATTGGCAATGACTTAAAGGGGGCCAGAAACCGTGAGCTGTTGGAGGCAAAAACCACCATTTCCTTATATAGTTGCCCCCCTCACAGAAGTTGCGGGTCTCTTATACACGCAATTGTGCTAGCACAAAACAACGGTTTCTGGCCTCCTTTAACTCCGTTCTGTACAAATGCTCGACCGTCGATATACATATGTTCCATTTTGTAAGCATACTCGAATTTCTGACGATTAATAACCGTTAAAAAAAACTAAGACTTGTGAAACTGCATAGAGTTGCAAAAGATATCACTGCATTACCTTATTTGTGTATTTGTTAAGAAACATAACAAAAATATATCATTATGCTCAAACATTATCGAATATTTGTACAGAATAGACTAATAGTATGCTCTAACAATAAGTTGAATTCCAGGTCGGTTGGATAACGGATCTGACGATCTTCTCCCCGCCGATATCCCTCCTCATCCTCTCGGAACCCACCCGACACGCGATGGTGCGATGGTTCCGGTGTTCGAAATCGTCCGAAAGCGCCGTTATGAAGACCTCGTTCTCATCGCAGATCGTCCCTCGATCCGTTTTCAGTACGAACTGATTCACTTGCATGTACGTGATCATATCCACAGCATTCTGAACCTATTCAAAGATCACTTTCCGTAAATGTCCGTCTCCCTTTGTCCACTCTTCAAATTTTTTCGTCTTTGCACGTTAATGCAGTATTAAATTTTAGCTGAATTACTAATAATTCATCGAAATATTTCTAATTGTAAGATGCGACATACTCAAGCATTGTTCCTACGATACGCTCCACTTACACCTTGTTGTTAATCACGATCAATATCAAATATTTTTAGTCACGGTCGCCAGAGGCTCGAGAAAATTTCGCAACTGCTCAAAGTGCACCATTCTCTGACAACGCCGGTGCTGGAATTGTTTCCGAGCTTCAGATGCAGCACATCTCCAGGCATGCAAATGGAGTTCACGAGAGATAGCAAAGATATTTGCAGCGTGCCTATTCCTGTTCCCATGTCCTTACCGTTTTCACTGCACATCATTTATACCTATTGTTCTGTATGTTCACCGATTACACATATTCTAATTGTAAGTTCTTCATGCGACATTATCGTGCGGTGTAATGGTATCCGATACACTTGGTCAACCATTCCTACTAAAGTCGGCGAGTTTGTCAGTCTATGAGGGAGAGGAGAGGGAGGGAATAGGGAGGAGCGTTTTGGAGAAAGATTGACAGCAGATAGCCCACCATCCGCTAGGACAAAACAATTTGTTCCCTGTATGGAGAATAACGATCCCGGAAGATCCCTCCTATGCCGGATCTCTGCTCCGGTGGTGATCCTTGGATTTGTGGTGTGACGTTGTAGCGTAGGATGGTATTCGATTTTTTTCTCCTTTCTAGGTTCTTGCCTCCTACAAAGAGGCATATTACTTGAATTCTTTCACGTACTTATATACTTCACGTTTGTACTAGATGTCAGTGACTGGTTGATTAGATAAGTACATATTATTGCAAGTGATAATCAACTGATATCGTGTTTTGAGTGTAACTCGCTTTCCTTGGATTAATAAACACATTAATTGTGCCTGTTTACAATACAAATACACAAATGTCGTAAAGACAGTGAAATGCACCACATTGTATCCCTGGAAGCAGATGACTCTGATTTTCAAGTGCATTTAAAGGTGCCTCAAAACTGTGTGTGTAAGATAGAGACCCGCAGTTTGGAGCAAGTATACAAGGAAATGGTAGCTTTTGCCTCTGAAGGTCCACGGTTGGTGATCCCCTTTAAAGAAGGAGTAAACTCACTTTTTAAAGTACTATGTCCACGTTAACCATAGCTTGCCCTGGGTGTGGTTGACCCTTGTGCAGCTTGTTTAGTGTTATAAACGCCAATTGGGTGTTTTATGAGCTTTTAAAGAAGGAGTGAACGCACTTTTTATTTACTATGCCCGAGTGTTATGTTTGCTGTGAAACAAGAATAAAGAGGGCATAGTTACATGCAATTTTTTGACGATTTTTTTTGTCTTTCAAGCCTCACAAAACACTTAATTGGAATTTACAACACTAAACAAGCTACAGAACTGTTAACCACACCTTGTCCAAGCTGTGGTTAACGGGGACAGAGTACTTTAAAAAGTGAGTTGTCACCTTCTTTAAAGACAGAAAATCGTCAAAAAAAATAGCATGTAACTATGCCCTCTTTATTCATGTTTCAGAGCAAACATATGATTCGGGCATAGTACAAAGAAAGTGCATTTACTCTCCTTCTTTAAAGGAGGCCAGAAACTGTTGTTTTGTGTTAGCAGAATTGCGTGTATAAGCGACCCGCAACTTCTGTGAGGGGGGCAACTGTATAAGGAAATGGTGGCTTTTGCCTCCGAGGACTCACGGTTTCCGGCCCCCTTTAAAACGTTGTCACGACACACAAAATAAGAGTGTTCAGACATTCGAACAAAAAGCGCCATTGACACACATCCTTAACACTCATTATTAAACAATTAGTAATAAGTTTATAACATAATCGAATTGCACAAGGAACACTTTTATGTCTAAACTAGTTTTTCGCCGTTATCTGCAAAAGAAGTCAGAATTGCTCCTTGTATTCTTTCGCAGAGATAATTATTGTGCTCATTAGTAAAACTAACTTTACATTCTAGTTATTATTATAATAATGTAAAACGATCAAGTGGCTTTTTAGGAAAGACTTGAATGACTAGGGGTATGGTAGCTGTGTACCTATGATGAAGGGTACCGCCTACTTCTATAATAACAGAGTTGGAAAATACGAAACCTTTGAAAAATGTGTTGTTTTGCGCGTCAAAGTAGTGGTTTGACACATCCTGCAAGGTTTTTCTTTCACTATTCCGTGTGTAAGTACTGGGTCTCACCGCGTTTTTGCTATTAATGAGTTACTTGTATTGCATTGCCTGTTTGCTACCAATTGTCTACATAATTGTAAGAGCCTTATACTGGGTACCAGTACAGGTGCATTTCCAACTTTCTTATAAACATGAAACTGTCATATTACGTTACAGTACGTTGCTTTTGCTACAGTACATGATTTGTATTCATTGATTAAAAGTTTGTATATCATTTTGTTCACACTTCAAACACATTTGTATTCATATGCATTATTATACAAAAACAATTAACAATAATATTATGGGATTACGCAGCGGTGTAGAATTCGCCCCAAAACCAATGTGTGTTTTTTTCTTGTACAGATGATTCGTTCCTTTACTTCACCTTTACGTGCTACGCTATCCACCCAACCTATGTATAATACAAAAACTTTATTTTCGATGTACCAACGATCATGCGCGGTTTTTTTCAGCTCCGAAAAATGGCCGCGTCTGATGTGTTCAACTTTTTCATGACCTACATGTTCGAGCCGATTCTAGACATATTGTACGCGCTTCTGCTGTTGGTCATAGTGACGGCAACGGATAAACATCTCAAAACTCCGTTCTACATTATTTTCGTAGCCGGAGGTACGGAGCAAAGACTCTACAACTTTATTTTAATGTTTTCACTAAATCTAGGAAAGAAATATTATTATGTAACCTGCAAATGCAATGTATTTACTTACGAACTGTAACTTACAAGTAGCAGTTCTTTGCTGCGAATGTAACATACATATGCTATGGCATTCGGCTAAGAACACACATATGCTGGCAATGAATGATTTTGTTCTTATGATATGAAAAACATGGAACCTCAAATTTCAAAATCTTTGCCTTGTAGACAGAGCTTTTGATAATTCCTTCGCTTATACACATAAAATTATTCTTGAAAATATGAGTGCTGCACGCCTTCACACACTTTTCACGTTCATTTCAGGAGTTTCGGCAATTGTAATCAACTTGTCAAGTTATGCCATATACCGGTATTGGGAGTTTCAAGCCGGGACCGCACTTGCAGTGCCTATCATTCTCGCCTTCGTAAGCAAGATTCTTTTGTAAAGAAGAAAGGAAGAAAGCACAACACTTTGAATGTATCATGTTGTACTGTAATAGGTCCGGAAACGCTTATGTCATCTTTGTTCTTCTGAATATCATTTGTCTAAATATGCAAATGGAGTTGCAAAATGCAGAGAAATTATCGTACAACGATGTAATGCAGTAACAATGTAGTAGTACAAGTGAGTAATGTTTTTGCTTATTGTTAGAAAACAACGAATATTTTCTATTCCAGCTCGCAAACGGAATCGCCTTCGTTTTCCACACGCTCAGCGTGTTCCTGATCATTGTCGATCGGTACATCAGTATCATCTATATCTTGAACCCGAGAAGATTCTGGAATAAACGATTGATCTTGTCCATTCTGTTCGGATGTCTGGTCGTTTCACTGCTGGTCAACATTTTCTATTACAAGGTCAGTCTTATCTGTGGTTGAAGGGAAAAAAGACGATTATATGGGAAAAAGTATCTTTACTCTTTTTTTTACATGCAATAAGTAATGATTCCTTTCCGCCTTACTAGTAACCTTTTTTGAATAGTGTGACAGATAATTGCACATTTACTTGACGTTGTGCACGTGCGCTAATTACTAATCACAGGAAAAGCAATAATGAAATGTTGCTAAAAACAAGTTTATACAATTAGTGCACAAATTGCAGGCGTACATACAGTGGTACGTATTACCGAATGGGGAACAGGCGTTTAATAATATCGCACCGGAAATCGATGAGGTTTGTGTTATTTTGTAAGACAAAAATGAAGTAAGGTAAAATAAGGTACTCCCGTAACAAGGCCTCATAGCGGTCTCGAAGTTGCCGGGACGCTGTAAGAGAATTAGAGCAGAACATCATAATGGAATCTAATAGCGAATAAGTTGTATGCTTTACGAGGATAGCATCAGAGTAAGCGTACTTCTTTTGCATTCGAAGTAAGCGACATAATGATTATTGAAAAGGGCGCAGTATTCCACAAGGTCTGGATCTAACAATAAGTATAGCTTTATCTATTAATCCCCGGATATTTTTCTCCATTTGTCCGCTGACCCGCTGATCCGCTAATCCGCCTGTCTGTCACTACCAATTGTCGACCCCAGAGGGATGTCACCTTTATTGGGTAGGGACACTGCGCCTCCTGCCACTACACAACTACGCCACATGAATAACTAATCTTAACAATAAGAGTAATAATGATTATCTCGTTGCTCGTTGCAGATTGCCCGCATAGCCTACGGCGCAATCGGCGGCATCTTTGTCATCATCAGCCTACCCCTGAACATTATCATTGCCATCAAAATGAATCCGCTGATCAAGCAAGTGGTATGCTTTTAAGCTCATTGGTCTTTCTTAACTAATATTATAGTTGAGGTTGTTGAGTACTTGTTATGGTGTCTTTAGCATTACAAGTTTTGAATAAACATGCAAAGTAAGAAATCAGCACCCAGCAAAGAAAACACTAATTGTAGGAAAAGACATGCTACGTTTCTTTTAGATTGGCAAAGATCAACGACGTGCGGCCAGACAACAGCTTCTACTCACATGGACCGCCCTGCTGACGGTCATTGCTCATGCGGTACAGGTAAGGCTTGCAAAGATGAAAGCTCTACCTTGTGAAGAACGTTCTTATCTTGTTGCTTTTTCGTGTATCCAGTTCTCCATTGTTTTTCAGGCAGCACACCAGTTCGTTTGGTTGGTCTCCATTGCATTTGCCGATGAGGAATTGACCACATATCTTCGAACAATCGTGAGTTTATTGAATCGATTTTCCAAACACTTGTGACCATCTGGCCATACTTGCCCATGCACTTGTGCTGGTCTAACACGTTTTCTTCAGCCTAATTGCAAGCTTGTTAGTACTATTGGCTTACTTGACTCCGTTCCATACAAATATCCGACTGTCACTGTATGATCAACTCTTATTGTTAGGGATCTTCTCAATTACATAAATTTACGAATGCAATGAAATTTTTCGCAATCCTACAACGCTTCCTAAGCTTTGAAACTGTAATGTACAGTGAACAGTTTGAATACACTAAGAAAACTGATTATATAGCGACAGTCGGATATTTGTACAGAACGGAGTCAGATATTCCAATAGTAGCATATCCGGACAGAATATTAGAGCTCGTAATTTCATTGAAAGTAACTTTACTGTTGCTTACTTGACTATGTAGATTGGTTGATGACAAATACTTGTTGTTTGTATTCAACATCCTCTTCAGGTCGGTTGGGTGACCGATCTGACCATCTTCACTCCTCCGCTGTTCATTCTTCTTCTCTCCTCGCAAACACGAAATGCTGCCACTCGATTCGTCAGGCGACGCGTCTCCATCACCGACATCTCCAGTACGACAACGCCGAAGAGAACGTACTCCCTGCAAAGAACTGTGTAGTCTGGAGAATCCTGGAAATTAGTAATTTTAGGGCGCCTCCCAATATTAGAACAGCCGAGCACACCTGGATAAGAACCCTAGAACAATGCTCGCTAATTTGATTATCGTTTGTCCGAGGGTCCTGGCCATTCTTATTCTTGATGGCGCCAATTTTCGTTTATTGTGATTGTTGTGACTGACTTTTATGCCATCTAACCATGACGAGAAGACATCATCAGAATATAGCATCCTGGAAGAGGTCGAAGAGCGCAAATATATTATAATATGTCGGTATGTCGCATAAATGGTTATCTAACGACTAGCACGTATCGGAACAGCATGTTTTCCTTGCTTTCGCTGATGTAGGACACTTCATCATCGAGCATATCCCGCAATTCTTAACTTATAGGTTTTGTAAGTTGGCAATTTCAGTTCAACTTTTTCACTACCTAACAACTATGCACACTTTTTGGTACTTGAATCATGCAAAGAAACACATTATTCGATGCAGTGAACATTGAGAACTTCTCGGCACTCTCCGCATCCTATCAGGCCTTGATTCGAGATCTTTATTATACTTTACTAACAAGATTAATAACAAGCAAAGTACGCTTTATATACACGTAGACCAAAATAGTGTGACGAGAAGAGTAACAAATATCAATGCGGAGCTGGTCAATCAATAAGGATCGATCCTCGTTCTCTTACAATTAGTGAATGTTAGAAGAACGGGGTGGATGTGGGAAAGCGAAGCGGTTTCTCCGCTGCCAGTTGCGAGCAATCACTGAACTGCAGTAGGAGAGCCAGACAGGTCACCATCACCGACAGCGTCTGCAAATGTATTCGATAGCGAAGGCACACGATGAATTTCAATGCTATGTGCTGGTTTATTACTATTAGTATACCTAACTCCGTTCTGTACAAATATCCCACTGTCACTTTATAATGATATCTTATTGTTAGGTTTCTTTCCAATTACATAAATTTGCTAAAGTATTCAAATTTTTCGCAACCGTACACTGTTTGACAAGCTTGTGAACCTGTCATGAACTGTGAAAATTTTAATACACATGCAAAATTGACAATGTAGCAACTGTCGGATGTATATGTATGGAACGGAATGAGATATGCCAATAATACTGTTAGTCCCACTAAACTTTTACATGCATCGAAGTCTACACAGTTTTGTCCCACCGAAAAAAAACTATTTTTTATTATGACATAAGAGCCTGGGTATGTCAATCTACATCTTTGTTACAGCAGCAGGAAATACATACAGCTAAAAGCAAAGACGCCATGAAAAATCAATGAATGCATTTGGATAAACTTACTGTTAGTATGAGTGGCTTGGAGAGAACGGCAAAGCCCCAAATGGAAATGCCGAGATCGGATTGTGTCAGCTGGTTCGAAAAGGCGTTCGCAACTGCGTACACCTGAAACTGACTGTACTTTTGGCATACTTGACCCCATTCTGCATTGCACGATTTTGTTAAAGGGGGCCAGAAACCGTGAATCCTCGGAGGCAAAAACCATCATTTCCTTATATAGTTGCCCCCTCACAGAAGTTGCGGGTCTCTTATACACGCAGTTCTGCTAACACAAAACAACAGTTTCTGGCCTCCTTTAAAGTATTCCAATTTTTCGCAATCCTATATCGCCTATGAACGGTGAACAATTCGATTAAGCTTACAAAATTGGCCATATTGCAATAGTCGGATATTTGTACAGAGCGGAATAAGGCATTCCAATAATATGTCATATTTTCCCTTGATTGATATTAAAAGTTGCAGTGTATCACACAATACAGTATGTTATTTGAATTCTCGAAAAAGGAAATTAATTGTTCCTTTTATTCTGTCCGTTTCAGCTTTCGGTGAAACAGCAAACTTGCCTCTGGTCTGTACGGCAGCCACACTTTCTTGTTCTTCGTAAAGATACGACTCGTTTTGGTTGTCTGAAAGTGCATTTGTTATAATGTTCATCTATTCGTAGGCGACGCAACCGCAACGCGTTCAGTTCCATGGGTCACTTGCCGTTTCATGTAGCTTTGCGGGGAAGAAGGTGATCGCTGAGTAGCCAAGACCACAAATGGCCAATGTTGGATAGCTCATGATACGGTCATCCACGGAGTCCCGTTGACGTGAAAGAGTGACGAACAGTGCGAACAACGTGGCGGGGATCGAGATCATCACCATGAAGAACGCGAAACGCTGATAAGGGATATCTTTTATCTGACAAGGGGAGATATCTTATACATCTGGGGGGAAATCTTATATATGAAAAAGGATATCTTATATCTCCTATCTTGAAGCCAGGTCAAAATTAGCATATTTCTATGTTCACTCTTTTAATTTCTTTGTGTTGGGACGCAGATGAAGTACCAGCGGTCATGAAATAGTGTGTCTGTTATACCCATTGTAATAAGAAATACTACAGCACAATTTAAAGACGATGTATACATTGCAAAAGTTTGTACGCCGTGCTCTATAAAGAGCTCGTGAAACCGAAAACTTACATGTGTGTTTCGTGTTCTTTTCCTGGAGTGCACCAAATTTGCATACACAACAAAGAGTCTTGAGGAAAGAACGAGGAGGTATGCACATTTTTTACGCTGTGATACAATCACCTCCGTTTGTTTGCGCCAATAGAATGGGAGCGGGTACGAATATCCAAAAAATTAGGCTCCTCCCACTTTCCGTATGTCATAAGGTTAAGGACGACAAATGGATTTTGCATATGGCTCATATCAGCACATTCTTAGTACCAGCATGGAGCTATTAGTGTAACTTAGACAATACAGTTTTATACAGTTTATCGCAGTATCGACGTCTTCTTAAAAATGACGTGCTGCGGGCGAAGTGGATGATCCACGTGTGTCCT
>JACMIJ010001675.1:0-11690 GCA_014805365.1 Koerneria luziae
CTTACAACCTACATGCCGCTATCAGTCGCATACTTATGCCTTTAGATAAGAAAACACAAAAAGAATCATGATTATGCTAACCCGTATGTGGAAAGCAGCTATTTCGAACCATTTTCCCCTCGTATAGTTTGTCCAGAAATCGTGTGTGTAGTCTGATGTCATGGACTGGTCGAGTGCTTACTTTGCTTCAGTCAAAGGGGTAGGATTTGTATAGCATGTGTACTTGTTCGGATATCTGACTCTGTTGAGTACAAGTGTCCGATAGTCGCTGTACGTTTAAGCTCAAACGTATTCGAATTTTTCTCACCAGTAGATTGACAGTCTTTTGAGAAAATCTAATGAACTTGCTTATTGTTTGCAAAAACAAGCAAACTAACTTTATTTGTGCCACATTAGTTCTATGTTCTGCAGGATTAGTCACACACTAGTGCAAAGAACTTTGGAGGCATGAGTACGGTTGGGTAAATATTTGGCTTGTTTTAGAATAGGTTTTTTACTATCTTATTGTTGAGAATATTTTTGAGGGCCTATTTGGGCTTCCAAAATAGACATAGTCGAAGAAGTGAAGTAGGGCGCATCAACCTTTGAGGAAGAGAGAGTGGGACAAACATGGCCGCCGATTGCAATCTGTCCAGCTGCCCCGGCCATGGCCGAGAATGCATACATACATACATACAGTTTCGACAGACTCACGAACCAGAGAGCATGTTGTCTGATGTTCGTTCATTTTCAATGGCTTTTAGCTTTATCTAACTTTGTCTAGCGTAAAGAAGAAGCTCTCGATAGGACAAAACAATAGCAGAATATGAAGGTCCTTTACGTTGCTTGGTAATTTCAAACGCCTTGTGTGTCATCAGCTTTCTGGCTGGAATCCGTACGCTGACTTTTCTAACACGTAAGTGTTGTTTAGCTAACCTTCGTAACAACAATTTTGTCCCATGCAAACCCTTCTGTGTTGTGAATCTTACAATTAGTTTTCATGATATACACAGTGTTGCTAATTGTAAGATTTTGTGATGTAACTTACAAGATTACCTTGTTAATAACGAATGATAGAATGATAATGGCCTGTCAATTGTTTTACTTGTCAACATAATCAAGATATATGATATGATGATATACTGTTTTTTTCTTCAAGGTTGTAAATTATTAGGCAGTCACACTTACAGAAGTGATCCAATGATCGTGATTTTCTCCTTTTTCGATTTTAAGTGTAAATGCACTTAATCTTAAGTTCACAAGCACCTTCAGAACATGCCTATTCCTAGAATTTCACTGTTCTCACGAGCTTCACAACAAAGAATCACGAAAAGGCACAGACTTTCAGCTCTGTAGCTATGTCATTGTTGGCATTTCACCTCACAATCAGTTCCTAGAACTCTCCAAAAGATCTTCGCTTCATGCTCTTTTGTATGTTTTTAACGCAGAACGTATATGTAACCTTGTTCCTTTTATGAAACAGGCGAATGATGCTATTGGAATGTCTGAGTCCGTTCTGTTCAACTATCCGACTGTCTTAGTCAAATTTAGAAACTAACCCAGATGTACATAGCCTAACGAACTTGACAAACGGTATATTTTATGAGAAAAAATTGCGTAACGGAGGTAACGGAGAAGAACCCTGACACTAGTTGTAAGATGAACATACTTCATGGAATCAAATATTTCAATGATGCTTGGTGTGTTTCTTGTTACGGTCTCAAGTTTTCATTTAATTGCATTACTAACAATAAGAGTGTAGCCCTTGTTGTCGTATGCAAATGAAGCATCATAAGGCTGAAATAGTCATATGACCATACACAGCATCTTAAAGCTGCAACTATGTCACCGATTTAAAATTTGCATATTTCTTTGTTCATTCCTGATATTCCTTTGTGCTTGTATGCAAATGGGGTACATCAGCCGCGGTAGTAAACTTCAATTTTCTATGACTTTTCCTGTGGGCTTTACAGTGACCTTTTACACTGAATCACTGTAAAAGGTCACTGGAAAGCTCACAGGATGCAGAAGCGTTTACTACGGCAGCAGGTCGGTGATCTTGAAACGTTGTGCATATGCAGAATGGCATTGTATGCAGGATGGCGTCGACCATTGACACCAATGTTTGCAAACATGATGATTATCGTTCAAAAATTACATTAACCCTCATTTTGCGCTCGTCATGATCACTTTAGACCCGTAATCCGTTCGTCCGCTTTTTTTCATTCCGCGCTTGCCATATATAATAACTAATTTCACAGCTCTCTTTTTTTTTCTTCTTGCGAGAATTGCTTCTTGGTACTTCAAAGGTGAACTGGCGGACATCGTGCACTCGGCATTCAGATTCTTAAGCTTTTGATGACATTTGACCACCTACGCCGCCTAATCCATGTATTCAGTTCTAATCCGCCCAGCTCCATTGGGTTTCTTAATTACTTTGGTTTTAGAACCCCTTTACAAGTTCACTTAATTTTTAGAGCTAGACAAAGTATCTTTCGGTTACGGGCAAGACTATCATCACTGTCTTGTGTGCTCTAATGCAAGTATTCCAATGTCTTACTTTTGTTTGATATTCGAGGAACTGACTGTGATATTGTGAGTATATGTACTTTCTTAAAATGAGCGAAACACAGTACTTGTTGCCAGTTTAATGTGATCGTCGTGTGCAGGAATATGGCTGTTGGTTTCTCTTCTATGCTATTGGTCTCGGGCATTCTAATAATACGGTCAGTCCTATTGTTTCAGTTTTATATAGCATATGATGATGTTACTGCTTATAGCATGTTAAAGGACCCGTGAAACCGTTGTTTTATCGTAGAAAGGTATCACACAGAAGTTGCAGATGTTGCGGGTGTGTATAGACCCGCAACTTCTGTGAGCGGGGCAACTATATGAGAAAAATGTGGCTTTTGCCTCCGTGAATTCAAAGGTTTTCGGCCCCCTTATATGTTTTCTAAATTTGTGAACCCCCTGAGATGCTTCCAGATACAACAACTGTCTGTCTGAGAAACTGACCAAACAGTGATTAGCCATTCATGCGTGTTATCCTGATATGTTCTTTGAATGCTGTACTACTGCTCCTCGCTCTATGACGCTCGTTACCACCATTGATACCACAAAGTCGCACACGCAACGCGACCGCGTTCCAGTGATACCGAACAGCTGTAAAAGTGGCGTATTAGGCTCACGAAAATGCAAAATACATTGTTCCGATAGCAACAAGGCAATACATGTTCTCGCATGTAGTCAACAACTGTTTTTGAATACGTAACTGAACGCGTCATTGCGAACAATTGACTACGCACAGCAATTTTGCATTCCTGACGTATCGGACAATTTCGTGAGTACTATAGACGTTCACACATTGCTCAGGTGTCGTTTGTGTGTGCACTCTGGTGTATGAGTAATGCCGTCTCTTCCTCGTGTTTCATAGGGTGTCCTTTATTTCGTCGTTTGCCAAAAGGTCTTTGATGTCTTCTATTCGAGAGCCTTCTTTTCACCTTGGTGCGAAAAGCTTGGAGAGAAAGAGAGCGACCTACTCTCCCGCGAAATGTATAGCACGTGGGAGATTTGGCAATTGTAATAACGTTTGTGGTTATCCAATTTGATGCGGAGCTAACGTAACCGATGTATGCTATATGATGTCTACATGCAATATGTTCAACATGTACTTGTTTTGATCCCGGGCGCGCCGTAATCGTTATTGTTAGCTACTATTGGAATACTTGAATCCGTTTTTTTACAAATATCCAACTGTCGCCATGTGGTCAATTTTGTAAGCTCATTCAAATTGATCACAGTTCATAACGATTCGGAGCTAGGGAAACTGCATATGTTTCAAAACAAATGTGAATGTTTTATCAATTTTGTGCAGTTGCGCTAAACCCTAACAATAAGATATTCTTATACAGCAACAGTCGGATATTTGTACAGAACGGAGTCCAGTATGCCTATAGCACAGAAAGAGTTACGCCAACCTCGTACTAGAGTTTCGTGAGTCTCTTTTGCATACGAACACAAAGAAGAAAGATGCAACCTTCAAACGGATGTCCAGTAACACCCAGGATGCGTCACTCACAGGCGCCATATCGCTTATTCATCCTTTCCGACCAAAGAACTGTCTGCAGACGAGGAAAGTTGCACGCGGATCTGCACCCGATTCGCACCAAGGCGACATGTTGCTGACCCGCCGTGAGTCGGTTCTCGAATAACGTGAAGGCGTCGTTTTCGTGCTCCTTGCTCACGCTGTTTGTCTACGATCACCAATAGGCAGAACATGACGAAGCCGAGAAGAATGATCATCGCGTGAAGTGGGAGAATTATTGACCCATGCATCGAAACTTTTCATGGTTCCCTGTCTAATACACCTTATTCGCACATGAACACAATGGGATTGGAAAAAAAACATTGGAATATGCAACTTTTAGACCGGTGAGGGTAACTGCTAAACACTGTGGCATCATGATAAGACTGTCGAGCTTCACCCAGTCCTGAGAAGGCCAGGACTTTGTGGGGCTGCTAAGCCCGAAGGTGCCCAGTCATTCACACGAACCGATTACCCTTCGTAATACTATCACTACCAAGGCCCTGCTCTTTTGGTGTTTAATCCACATCATTATCGTGCAATATTTGGTTACGTATTGCAACGCAATGGCTAATTTCATCGCACCAGGTTAAGGCTGGTCAGAGACCTCCGCCCATAAATACTTGTAACGTTTTTTTTATATTGGCGAAAATAGCTTTATCACGTTTCGCACACACTTTTGTGTATAAATATACGGCTGTTCTCTGCTTCTG
The DNA here is from genome assembly GCA_014805365.1 of Koerneria luziae. Lineage (NCBI taxonomy): Eukaryota > Metazoa > Nematoda > Chromadorea > Rhabditida > Neodiplogasteridae > Koerneria > Koerneria luziae. The sequence goes on from JACMIJ010001675.1 coordinate 4,777, forward strand.
GAATTTTTTTTTCTCCGTTAGTTGGTGCGCCACATTGTGGCGAGATAGTGAAAGGAACGCTGATATCAGATTTGCATATTTCCTTTGTTCTAGCGAGAACCCTTTGTAGATGTATGCAAATGAGGTACTGTAGACCGACGGAAGTATGTGTGGTGCGCTGAATGATATTTGTAGAACTTGTTACATCTGTTATTATTTCTGGCTTTTTAAGTTACTTTTATTTCAAATGTTTTATTCTGTGTTTTGTCAACGTGAATTTCACGTGAAAAACACAGAAAAACAGTTGTCTCGGGAAGCTTCAATGCTCATGTCGCCCCCCCCCTCCCCGTTTGACCTCTGCACAACCTACACATTGGTCTTTGACATAGGCTATGCTCATTGTTCGGGTCTCCAAACGCTAACAATAAGACAGCTTCGTAACTCCACTAACAATAAGTACACGCTAGACTACTTTCGCCGGTCTTTAGTACTTGATTTGCATACGACTACAAAGCTTCCCATTGCAAGAACAAATATAAGATACAAAATTTCAGACCGGCAGAAACTCCATTGGTGCCAAGCCTAGAATTTCTAATTAGGCTAATTGTCTGAACTGAGGATAACACATTAGGGCACTGGAATTCCCGCTGGTCTTAAATATATATATTATTTTACTTTGTTACTGACAATGAAGTCACTGTAGACCGCTGCGGAGGCAATTTTCTGTGCAGTAGGTCTTCAGTACCACATCGGGCATCACGCCCACGTGCTCGCCTACAGTCATCTGGTAAACGTCGGCCACACGCGCACTACACACACTATAAATACCAAATATAAACGAAAAGTTAGTGCGCGATCAACGTATGCACATGCAAACAATTGATGTCAGTGATAATAATTGCCTTGAACGAGAGCTACAGGGGCAAACAGAAAACATTCGAGTTCCGGCAAGGGAGAGAGAGAGAGAGAGAGAGAGAGAGAGAGAGAGAGCGTGACACAAAAGCTCATCTTCTATAGGGTGTTCCAACGTACAGCAAGGAATATTCGTGTATGAATGAGATTTACATTTTTTACGACGTCTGCTTTGCCAATTGGGTCTATTAGTGGTTCTGAAAAGGAGCATTTGAAAAAAAAAAAGCTTACTTTTTATATCCGTTTTGGGTCCATCCTTGTAAGGTCATGTTGAGATCATGAAGCTTCCATCAGTACCAAATTTTTTATATTCGTTTGTCAATGTAGTTGAATTTTTTGTTGTCATGTGCAAATTCGGTACTGTAGACCACCGGAAGCAAAATGCGTATGATAATACTGTTAGAACCTGAACCCGTCTGATGAGATTCTATCGCCATACCTGATTCCATTTTCTGAAAAATATCCGACTGTCACTATAAATTCAACTTCACAAGAATGTTCATTTATTCCACAGTTCGTAACAGGTTCATAAGCTTGTAAAACGGTGTACGGTTGCAAAAAGTTTGAATATTTTGGTAAATATATGCAATTGACTGTCACTGTGTAATAATATCTTATTGTTAGGTTTATTTCCAATTGCCATTGGAAGACACCTAACAATAAGATATGATTACACTGTGACGGTCGGATCCTTGTTCAGAACGGAGAACGGAGTAAGGTATGGCCAGTAGTAACTACATATCCGAATTAGCCCTTACTCATCAGCAACAACCCATGCACTGCTGAACGCAGGAAATGTTCGTTTCGTTCACATTTGGCATTGCCGTGTGCCGTTGCACAGAAATGCGAGGAGCGCAAACACCGCTGCCCACCCGAGTCGGTGCGGTCTCCAGGCGACACGTGCCCGAGTCCGCTCGCTAACCGGGGCAACCTCCAACCAGCCGACGGCCCGTCTTTCCCATCGGCATTCCCTGGAACTCATGAATCATTTCAACACGCTTTTTGTCTTTGTTGGAAGAATGGAGATGCTTGTGGAAACGCATTATGCCGCTGCTGTTTAGTTACTTCCATTTGATGGGGATCAAATAACATGAAGTGTAACGTATTTACTTTCTTAACAAAGGGGGGGGGGGTTTGATATGCCAATAACACTTTGAGATATCTAAGGTACCTGAACCAGGCTCACTCGCTCTCTCACTCTCACTCTCTCTCATTCTCCCCTCTCACTCTCACTCACTTTCTGATTCACTCACTCATAGTATAATACAATTACTGTCTTTTACATTCTAAGTGTTGCGAACAAGCAAAAAGTTGTGCATGACAAGTGAGTAACGGTGACAATTGTGTTGCTAATCTTCTACCTTAGCATTATCTGTCCAATCGTCTGCTCGCTTGTTCCAGGGCAGTCAGTGATCAGAAATGTCAAGGATTCCGAAATTGACCCGTTACAGTTTTACTGTTGCAATGTCAGTTTTTCTGTTATATCGGATGATTTCCTTCACATTTTTTGTTATTATTAGTGTGAAACAGATAAAAAGCTGTTGGCTAGTTCCGTAGCATATCATAACTAGCCGGCATATTGCTTGATACCTCTGCGTTTTTCATGTATGTACATTGTGAAAATGTTACTGCTGAATACATTGCAAAACATTACATTATCATACTATTCTTGTCGTGTTTGTCTGCTTTTGTAATTCGGTGGAAGCACTTTCTTTGATGATACATTGAAACTGAATGTTCTCAATCTTGCGAACTATTGCTCCCTCTTGTCGTGATCGCACGTTCAGTCCTCCAAGCTGAAGCAATGAGCTCGTCATTTTTCGGTTACCTTCTAGAATTTTCCTCATTTTGCATGACAATTACCAAAGACTGTGTGAAAGGCTGCTGATTTGCCTAAACAAGTTGTGGGACTGCTCTCGGGGCGATTCTCCCACGCTACCTGGCAATCATTGTTGCTGCGCACGTTTTATGAGAAGTTCATGTCACGTTGAAATACTGAAACTTTCATTGGTCTTAAATTTGCGTATTTCCTTGTTGTAAAGCGAACAACCTTTGTTATTGTATGCAAATGAGGTACTGATGTCCAAATCTTATGGTTATGGCGCTTCCCCATTATACAAAAACGCATTCAAGTTTTTCCGTAACTTTTTTTTTCCATAGTAACAGTCTGTTTTTTTTGTGCAGAACGAAACGACTTATACACGTACATAGAACTCAATATAACATGTGAAGATGAAGCAGTAGTGAACTATTACCAGAGGAACAGCAGTAGTATAGATACATTTTCCCGGTTATTCTATAATATTGGTGAAAAGCACAAGTTCCATGTCTAACAGTTGGAATGGAATCATACTCCTAGACATGCCTAACGTCTACTTTATACTTTTCGCACGTAGACCTACATAGAGAGACTTAAAAGGTGAGCAAGGGAAAAGGGGTGTTCGTGGAAGCTTCGTACGTTCACAGAAACGATCCGCTTTTCAAACGTGTCGCTTGGTGCTTCCTCTTACGCAGCCGTGTGCAATGTTTTTCATAGAAATCGAAGAACACGCCTGGTGAGAAAAGGCGCTTCCCGGGAAGCGCATCGCAAGACTGGGTGACCATTTTCTTGTTAATGTGCTTAGAGACACCTTGATTGATTAACGCTGCGTCATACATAAGCTTCTGTTGAGAGAAAATTTACCTCCTGTCTCGACTCTTACTTTTGGAATACTCGGCTTCGTTCTATATTATACGTGTATCCGACTCGCTATGTATTTCTAGTGTATTCAAAGTTTTTTGCATCTAACAATAAGTACAGCTTTACAGGGGAATGGCATCGAGTCACTGAAAATATGAATACCTTTGGTAATTTATGTAGTGGTGAAGAACCATAACATTAAGATTTCAATATAATGCGACAATTGAGATATTTGCACAGAGCGGGAGTCAAATATTCCAATAGTACCTTTTTATTGTTGGCCCATTGCCCAGAGGTATCATATTTCTCAATTCAGTCGAATTGTGAGGCAAATGTGCGTGTGTTCTTCCTATTTCCATGCATTCTTGTTGTACGATGTATAATACCTAATAGAATGCAGTTTTTCGCAATGATTCTGTGTGTTTGGTCGCGTAGTACCACTTTCTTCTGAAACAAGCTTCTTCACAGAATAATTACCTTCGAATTTTGAGTGTTTTTGACACTCTCGGAGTGTTTATTGTACTCATTTTCTCGATAGAACTGCGAAATACTTAACAGTGAAGAAAATGAGTGTTTTAAACACTTCAGCCTTATTGAGGCTTAGTTGACTCTTCTTTTTCTCCGAGCAAACGCCTCGTCATACTTACAATTAGGATTGTTGCACTTTTCTTCTAACAATAAGATTGCAATATGTGTTTTATTCCAAATTAGCTTACGCAGCAACGCATAATAACGGCTGATCTCTGAGCCATGAGGAGTCGCTGGCAAAAGAGATGCGGGTAAACCCTGGACCACTTGTTCCTCAAGTAGCTGCTGCCCCTGCTCGGCTTTCCATATTTTTCCTATTTTTGTGTTTGTTTCCAGACATGCTATTTGTTGTTGTAAAACTTCCTCCAAATGCAGATCAAAGTTCGAAAACGCTCTGCTTGGTGTTAAAGGTATCGGAGTAGCTATCCTCCTACATGCACTATGTGCGAGTTTCATTGAGCTTATGCTACTCGTGTTTCCTGATTGTAAGTGCATAACCATAACACTGCTACAAACATTCGAATTTTAAAGGGGGCCGGAAACCGTGAATCTTCGGATTCAAAATACACCAGTTCCTTATATAGTTGCCACCCCCTCACAGAAGTTTCGGGTCTCTTATACACGCATTTCTGCTAACACAAAACAACGGTTTCTGGCCTCTAATGCGCGATGAGACAGACTTACAATTCTATCATGTTGCTGCTGTGAACCTTCCGTCGATCTAAGCTTTGCATAAATATAACGTTTACGTTATCGGTAACCAAGTCTTTGTTGTCGTATGCAATTGGGTACCCTAGACCAGCGGAAACAACATGCTGTGCAATGTACTCGTGTATATCATTGTTTCGCAGACGCTAATCAACCGCGTTCAAGAAAGTGCATCATAGGTGCGGATGTGATTAGTCGGCTTTCACGCCTTCAATGTTAACCTGATGATGAGAGGCTGAAAGTCATAACTTTGTCCGGCGAGCACTAATAATACGTCGTTATAATGTGAGATCATTCGTGGAAGCAGAAGTAATGTTGTAACAGTAATAGAAGTAATGAGTAGGAATAGAAGTTGTACGGGAAGCTTACATGGGCAGTTATGTTGTTGATAACGTCTTGTCACTCCGTTTTTGGATACCTTAACATTGAAAGTACCCTACTTTTGAGTCTAAATATTCAATAAGAACCCCGTTTCTGGCATCTTACACTAGGGGATACCTCGTTTTCGAAGTATAGAAACGTGACACGTCGATGTATAACTGGAAGTACATAAGTAGAAGTAGTAATGCATGTTGAGATCTTTGCCTTTGTTGATCCGAAAGTTCTCGTGTTCCAATTCTCACAATTAGTTATGGCGCGTATCTGACAATGGGAATGTTACTTTTATGTTTTCAACTTTCTACATAAAGCTTTGTTCGTCCTTTTTTTTGCTTCAACGGTTGGAATAGATTTTAGAAAGATAAACAATGAAGCGTTACAATGTTTTTCTTACATATAGTGTTCCTGGCGTATTAGAAACCTCCGTCGAAGAATGTCCTCCGATTACTGGCAAATATTTCTTAGCACTTTATACTCATTGTTAGGTATTCTTCCCGGAAAGTTCACCTTTGCCATATAAAGTACGTGTCTTTTCGCACCGCTTAGCTGGAGACTTTGTTATTCTTTTTGTATTAATAGTTCGCCAAGTCCAATCGCATTCGTCTATTGGGGAAATCCTAACAATTGTTCGTCGCATTGCGTGGTTCTGTCTGTGAGATGCTGCACGTCACTATCTTTTATCTTTCAAACGCTAAACAATTTTTCGTAAAGCCTCTTTTTCATTGATAGCGCACGTTTTTGCGCCTGATCTACGTCGCAAGCGCACCGTAACCTGCTGAGAACTTCTTGTTAACCGGCTATTTACAACCATGATCCAGCTATTTTTAAACAATTTTGTCTAAATTCAGGGATATTTTGAGCTCAACCAGGCCAAATAGGCCAAACAGCATGCCATATGGTCAAGAGTAACATCGAACAGAAACTGACAAGTCTGCCTGATCTCCTCCGCCTTACGTGAAAGGAGTGCTGCTCCTTCCCATTCAAGCACGACAACATCAAAAGCAAAGATCTTAACCGTCAAAAGGCAGGCAGAGCAGTCAAAGGTGTGCTGTGTCTATGGGCACGTTATTCGTTCTTCGCATGCATAAGTTAGGTTCTCTTAGCTAATGCAATATCTGATTCCGTTTTGTACAAAACTATCAGAACTGTCTCTTTATTGTGTGATGTTTAACCTGTATTTTCAACAGCTTGGTGTGCTATCTTTTGAAATGGCATAGAGCTGCGAAATAATTTGAATACGTCAGCAAATTTGATTATATGCCGACAGTCGGATACTTGAATGTAATGGAGTCGGGTATTCTAATTTTTCTTGTTGATAGTAAAGTAATTGTCTATGCAATTTTAGTTCTCGACGTCTTGAATAGTGTTGGCCCATGATTTGGACGTTCCACAGGGTTTTGATGTTATTCCTAAGTCCCGGCTACAAAATTTGCATATTCCTTTGTTCACTCCTCTAATTCCTTTGTATTTGTATTCAAATGAGGTGCCAAATAAGGTACACTAGACCGGCGATCCTGAAACGCTGTAGTTCCACGTGACTCGTCAGCTGGAGTCGCTGTTTGTCTTTTTGCGTCTCTCGAAGCCATTACTGGAATGAGTATAGTCCCTAACGTGTCTCATTGTTTGTTCGAATGATTACTGCTTAGCGATATCCAGTAAGTTAAGTAAGAGTCGTGACAATTTCGCGCTATTCCTCAACAGCTTGTTGTTTATGATCTGAAAGCGCAAG